>LAPY01001904.1:48977-63949 GCA_000970635.1 Eragrostis tef | reverse complement strand
GGGCTTGAACAGCCGCATCGTCTCCTCTCTTAAGAACAAGGTGCATCTCCTGGACGCTGGCCTTGAGCTCTGCGAAGCACTCTTGCATCGCGTTGCAGAGGTCAAGCAGGACGAGAGAGCGCTCGAGCTCCTCCTCCACTGCCTTCCTCTGCTGACGCTGATTGCTGGGTAAGCACAATAGCTCGTCAATGTTGGTGTAGATGCTCCCAAGCTTGGAGAAACCATCAAGCATGGCCCCGATAGTTACGGAAGTCTTGGAGATGGTTGCTGTCAGGCTCTGCAGCTGTTCCTCGACAGTGGTTTTGTTGGAGCGAGGGCTTGAGGGAACGCTCGAGGATCTCTGGTGGCAGGCCATTCTTGGAATGGGATGGATGCTGTGAAACTCTTTTCGTTTGAAACAGAAGAGAAGGGAAGCTGCTGTAATGGTGTCTACCCGGCTTTGGCTCCCTTGTTTATATAGCGAAAGAGGTGGACACAATAGCACATATGAAGCAGCAGACAACAAGAATCTTTCACATGTGTAATCAAGTGGCGATTGCTTTCAGCTGAAACAGGAGCAACCGAATAGGATGCGCATCACAAATTGAGCTTGATTACGTGGCTGTCATGTCTGGACTGTTGGCGGCAAAAACAGCAGCACGAGTGAAGAAGCGTCGAGATTAGCATCGCTGCATCAGTTTCAGATCATGAGACGCATTAGTTAAGAAGCATATTGCCGGTGGTGGAAAGAACAGCTAGTTGACTTCGCTCTCCTCCAGCTCTAGGCTACCAGGCAAGCCGCGTTTAATTATTTGGTTCTGATCTTATCACAGCATTACACGGTGGCTTAATAACGATAGCACCCGTGTGATGTCTCTGTTCTCCTTTGCCACCCGTGTACATCATAGTCTCCGCAAGCCTCCGCGTGTTTCCGCAATTTTCTTGTGAATCAGGTGCATGTCCTGAATAATTAGCTTATTACCAAGCTATCATGTTGCGAGTACTATAGTAGCAAAGGACATGCTCGAGCATGTAACATTGCACGCTTTGCCGCATATCTGGTCTCTTCATAACTTCCTGAGTAAAAAGGATATGATTTTTTTTTCTGGCAATAGAAAGGGTATGCTTTTCTTTTTAGAATCAAACAAAAAAGATAATAGAAGAGAAGATATTTTGTTAATTGCGTTGCATAAGCAAAACTGGCTGTTTTGTTTGAAGTACCAGCTGGTTTCAGAGATAAATTACAGAGAGCCTGGGGGGGGGGGGGGGGGGGACAACCTCATGATTTTTTTTTTTGGAGAACGTGTGGTGACAGCCTCATGAGGCAATATTACCTATAAGAAAATTGATCCCATATACGCCATTGCAATTTTGGAGAATCACCTATAAGAAAATAGTTCACTCTCATGAAAAATTATCTTTGGTCGAAACATTTGTTCACACAAACATAAAGCAAAACAAAATTCAATGATCAGGAACTGGATGCCTTTGTGTCCGACAAAGAATGTGGAAACCTTCACCACATGGCTGAGGTCACTGGAGGAACTGGCTACAAGGCCGGAGAGGCTCGGGCGCTCGGCATGATGAGCCAGCAAGGGGCCTGAGGAGGGCGTCTCATGGTGTGGAAGCGAAGATGAGCCGCAGACACAGTGGACGACGTACATGATGCTTTGAGCAGCATCTGTAATTTTCATTTTGAGCTTTTGACTGTCAAACCTGGAGCTGTAAACGCTTAAACATAAAACAAATCCTTTGCTTCTAGCACTCTCAAAACCACTTCCCAAAACGAAAAGTACATCGTATGAAACGTTTTCTGAAGTTTTCGTTATGTTGTGTTGCAGTGCGGACATTTAATAGTAGCACAATGATCTTGCTACTCCGTTGGGCGCGGAGAGGTCGACGTTCGATCTCTGGAACCGGGTCGAATTGAATCAGTTTCCGAGGCCACCCCTTCTGTCCGCGGCGTCCTTTTCTCTAATCGATCAGAGGGAGGCCCGATTCATATTCCGAGGCAAACACACGGGAAACGCCCGGAGTCGAGTCACCCACCGTCGCTTCGCTCGGTTCGCCGCGCGCCCGCGCCGCCGGAGGATTCGCCGTGCTGCCGTCCCCGCAGGAAGGGTCACCGCACCACGGTAACTACCGAGTACTAAGGTTTGTCCTAGTCAAGATGATGCCCCCCGTCGCCTGCGGAAAACGAGGCAGCGCGGCGGCATGGACGGGAGAGAAGAGGCGCAAGGCCGGCGGCTGCCCATCTCCTCCGCCCCATCACGTCTCGTCAACGTCCGACGACATGATGATGGATGTCGGACCCCAGGTACTGGAGGAGCTAGGCGGACAAGAAGCACCGGAAGAGGAACTCGTATTCTCGGAAGGAGACGACATCGGCTTCGAGGAGCTATGTGGCTGCTGCCAGGTGCTCCGGTCGCGCGAGAACCTCCTGTATGTGAATCGCGCTCGCAAATTACAAGGCGACGCTAAATGTGAACTGTATGAACGCCTGTTGGGCCTTCGTCTCAGAGAGTACTACATGGTATGATCGCTGCATGTTGTTTTCTCTATCATATCTCCATATCCTTTGTTGATTGCAGAATACATGCTTACTAGTCACGCTGCCAGCTGGCATTTCTATGTGCTAATTATTCAGTTGATTATTTGCTAGTTGTAGCTGATTCAATTCCATTAATTTATGATCGATGCGCTCCGTCTTGTTTTTGTATGTTGACCTCGAAGAAGAATGGCCAAATCCTGGATGACACTGCTGAGGATTTGGATTTTGAGGATGCCTCCGAGCCAGGTCCTAGCATGTTTGGCTGGACCATCGACACCCAGTGCTTACATCTAGTTGAGTTGGGTGACTACCAGCGCATTGTCCCTATGAGAGCTGTACGTACTGAATTTACTTGCCTTTGTTTTATCATCAGTCGATTATATTAGAGTTAATTTAGTTGCCAATCAATATATGGTTATAATGTCTAATACATACTGCTGCAACAACTTGATGTAAGGGCATGCCCGTCTCTCACGTATTAGTTTGGTCAGTCTCTCAGCAAATTTTCTGATTATGGTTGCCTCCTCCTGTTAACTAATTTTCCTCATAAAACATCATTCCATATGATTCTTGTTCTTAGTAAAAAATGCTCACAAGTCCACCTATCTTTGGGGTTAATAGCCTTTTTTCTTTTCTGCGAAACATTGTAACCGTAAAAAAAAAGGATGTGTGACTTTTTATTGGGATGCTTTGTACAGCTTTTTGCTCGTGCCGAAAACATATTGTTCTTCATCTATTTCAATTATGCCTGGCTTTAAAAAAAATATTCTAACCAGGACAAAACTTGTTCAATTAGACTGGAGAAAACATGCTATTTTGTATTGGTTGCTTTAGGTTTTAATGCTATCTTTTAGCATCCACATGTTATCCAAGTTGCACTATACAGCATGCCATCTGGAAAACCTCTTCATACTGTTTATATTGTTCTCTCTATGCCTCATGGAAAGGTAGCGAACAGATACCAATATCTGAATCGGGATACCTGTTCTGTTCTGAAGTTTGTGCGAACCCTAAAGTGGAACAGTTTAGTGCACTCTAGTCAGATTTAGATGATGTTAGCAGAAATGCAATAATATCTGCAAATGGCAGTACATTCGAGATAGGTGACATTTCCATAGCCATTAAGTCCGCGCCTCCATGGACCTCAATGGTTATTAATTCTGTAATATATGTTTCGGCAACAGTACTCTGTGCATGCTTTTACAAAAATACAAATTGTACAATCCAAACTGTATGGCCGGCAAATTTGCATTCTCTGTGCCTGTTTTTTTAAAAATGTTATCCAGTGTAAATTACAATGATAGCATTTCTGTATTCTTAACAAATCTGAGTAATGCCTCAAAAGATTGATATTCACTTTTTCGCGACGGTTCTATTATTGTTCCTTACTGTTTCTCTTCTTTTGTGTCAGACTATTTATGAGTACAGTAATTGGGAAGAGTACCATATTACTTTTAGCAAATATGATACTGATGTGGACTACGTCGAGTATTGCGATGAAATATCAAAGAAAATCAAGGTATTGTTAAAGCTCAAAATCGTTTGTATGTCCTTTTTTTTAAGGCTCTGACAATTTCTTCACTACGTCATAGTGGGTCGAAAAATATATGACTCAGGAGTATGCACAGGTAAGCACATGACCAGTTGGAAAGAATGTAGTTGAGGCATAATGCTTAGTATATAACTCCTTTTGCTCTTTAGGTTTTCACAACCTATAAGGACAGAGGATTTAAACAAGCACAGAAGATTGCGACAGACTTTTCCCATTTGCCTTTGTCTTTAGCTACTCGTGGCTATGAAGTAAGATTTCCTTGTTTAATTGACTTAGTTTGAAATGCTTATTGCTACGTTTGATGACTCCACCGTCTCTTGACACAGGAGTATCTTTTGGACCTGTACCACAAACTTGTGTTAGAGGATTACATTCATTCCTATTTTGAGCTTTGGAAGCGTGTCGTTAAGCAGGAGGTTGGCTGGTTGTCTCGTACCTTGTGCAAATATATACAAATCACTGATTATTTTGTTTGTGTAACCATGTTGTTTATGTCGTGTATTGTTTCCATGTCTTACCAGATGAGTTATGAAGATGCTCTGAATCGAACCCATTCAGAAAATAAGTTCCATTATCCTTCTAGTATTGAACGTTCGATTAAAGGATTGGGCCAGTTATATCTTGATGTAGGTTTTGTTTCTTCTCATAACACATGAGATTTTGGAACTGTATGTTTTGTTTTTCTTAGTAATATTCTGTTTTTTATTTCAGTTTAATAGCTGCATGGATCAAATTCCAACGCATGTAAGTGTATAGTATGATTTTATAGACATGCATCTAGTACGCATGGGCTCTATATGTCATTTTAATTGTCCTTTTTTTCACCTTCAGGTTGTTAAGGACGATGAAATTTTGGAGAGCATTAAACGTGTGGTTCATAGTAAGGTTTGTTTTTTTCCTCAAAAATATTAAGGTTTGTTCGTGAATCAGTATTTAAGGTGTTCCTTCATTGGGTAATCCAAATCTGTAGGACTATTGGTCTATTGCACATACTAATATTGTTAAATTGCAACAATTTTTGCAGTCTGAAAGACCAAAAAAGTACGTGGATTATGTGAAAAAGAAGCTTGAAGTTGCACGGCGCATCGGCTTAACTCCGGGTATGAGCTTCCTAAAATTTATAGTTGCGCCTTGTTCTGTCAATAACCAAGTTCAGCGTGATCGTACAGTTCAATTTAATTTCCTTGCAGCCTTAGGCATGAGCTGTGGTGAAGGCATGAGTTGACGAGTTGGGGTGAAGGCATTGGGGGCGCAGTGATAGAAGGATTGAGAATCGTTGGTCTGTTCATGAAGATCTTGAGATGTGAAAATATATGGGTCCGGAATCCGCCTAAAAGTGTTGTACATTTGTGGCTTTATAAGTTGTAGATATTGCTAATGATTCCCGACGAGGTTCAAAATTTCTCCAGTACTTGTTGCCTACTACAGTACTGATGAATATGGCAGTTTACCGCCACTAAAGTTTTCACATATGGAGGGAGCATTGAAGCGTATATTTTTTACTAATATATGGAGGGACTATATTCAAGAAAAAATTCCAAGAATGCTGTGTTTAAATAATTTTCTCAAAAAAAATTCTGAACCAATTTCTCAAAACTTTTTAGTGGATGCTAAGAAACGATGCCCCTTCTCTGTTTCTATGAGCGGAATTGAACGAACCATTTTTCTCTTGCTAGAAGATGAACTATTGATGGGCTTAAGCAATGTAACAGGGCCAACAAAAATGTGGCCCAGAAACAACCACTTCATCAGAAATGGTCGTCGACACCGCCCCCGCCGCGGTGCCTCCTCCGGCCGACAGCGGGCGGCGGGCGCGCTGTCGCCGCCTATACGGAGGCCGAAGATAGCTCTCCAGTCGGCCCAGCTGATTGCCGAAGGTACATCTCGAATGAACCCTGACTTTTTATTATTATTGTTTTGCAATTGAGATAACCTACCATGGCCATCCACTGCTTCAGTCGAATTTGCAATTTGGATGGTTAAACGAACCCAATGATTTTCATTTTTCAGTGCTAACCACAATGAGACCTCGTTGTCTAGAGCTGGCATGCTTCGCGTACGCAGAGCAAGCCAGCATAATCCGCACAGCTAGGAGGATCGGATGCTGATTAGGGGATTAAACAAATGCGAGGTCACATGGCCACCTGACGAATCGAACAACTAGGCATAGAAATGCACAGGCTTTTGCGAAATCGAGACCCATTAGCCTGTAGTTAGTGGTTGGCCAGAGCATTATTGCTGCAATCATGTAGTTAGTATAATTAGTTCTGATTAATCAAACAAGTTAATGTGTTCATCGCCTGAATTTCAGAATACCACTCATATCAGTAGCATGAATAAATAGTTGGAACAGCAAATTTGACCAGATCAAAACTGTTATCTCTGATTTATCTGCTTTCTGTACATTTACAAGCACTATGCATCTATTAGGATTGGCAAATCCTTCAAAATACGGAGGCCAATCACAGGAATTAGAGTGGATTCACTCAAGGAGGATCTAAGAGCTTAGGATGTTTAGGAGGGCAACTCTGCTCTGGATCATTCTCCTGAACAGAAGCTCTGCTCCATGCTCAAGATCTCCAACAATGCACTCTAACGCCTGAAACTGCTCCTCATTGCAAACAATCACACTCCTCTTTTGGAATGCCTTCGAGACAACAGACCTCTTGGGCATGGCCACTTGCTTTGATAGGAGGCACAACGTCGACTCAAGAAGAGAGGCAGCAACCAACCTAGCCTTGATCATTAGCCTGGCCAGCTTGCAGTCATCTTTGTCAGATGTTGTCTTCTTGCTAGTCTTCTTGAATTGCTTTTGTGCCTTCTTGACCAAGCGGATGTAAGACTGGGTCTTGGCCTGAGTGCTTGCTTCGTCTCCTCTTCGGAGAACTAGTAGAAGATCTTGAACTGTGTACTTCAACTCGGCAAAGTTCTCTTGCATTGCATTGCAGAGATCAATTAGCTCGAGAGAACTTTCCATTTCTCCATCCAACTCTTTCCTTTGCTGGATGGAAGAAACTTGGTTGCTTGGCAAGTGGATGATCTCCTCAATGTGGCTGTAGACATCCCCTAGCCTCTTCAAACCATCACAAATCACCTCGATGGTTGCAGAGGGGGAAGAGATGCTTGCCTCTAGGCTTTGCAGCTCAACTTCGACTTCAGCCTCGTTGGAGTGCCCCTTAGATGGGAAGCTTACAGATCTTTGATGGAAAGCCATTTTTCTTTGGAGTGTCTGGTGTTCAAGACTTGAGATGATAGGGAAGAAGGAAGAAACTTTGTTTTGGTTTGATGTGCCTATCCCTTCTGCGGGGCCTATTTATGCACCAGAACGAGCTAGGACAGCATAATTTGAGTGGCAGACAGAAAGAATCGTGCCATTTCACCTCCACAATGTTGTTAGTTGTGGTTTCATGACAGTGCTACAGAATTGCCACACCATCAAGGTTTTCCACGTGACTCCATGCTCAAGATCTCCAACAATCACTCCTCTTTTGGAATGCCTTCGAGACAACAGACCTCTTGGGCATGGCCACTTGCTTTGATAGGAGGCACAACGTCGACTCAAGAAGAGAGGCAGCAACCAACCTAGCCTTGATCATTAGCCTGGCCAGCTTGCAGTCATCTTTGTCAGATGTTGTCTTCTTGCTAGTCTTCTTGAATTGCTTTTGTGCCTTCTTGACCAAGCGGATGTAAGACTGGGTCTTGGCCTGAGTGCTTGCTTCGTCTCCTCTTCGGAGAACTAGTAGAAGATCTTGAACTGTGTACTTCAACTCGGCAAAGTTCTCTTGCATTGCATTGCAGAGATCAATTAGCTCGAGAGAACTTTCCATTTCTCCATCCAACTCTTTCCTTTGCTGGATGGAAGAAACTTGGTTGCTTGGCAAGTGGATGATCTCCTCAATGTGGCTGTAGACATCCCCTAGCCTCTTCAAACCATCACAAATCACCTCGATGGTTGCAGAGGGGGAAGAGATGCTTGCCTCTAGGCTTTGCAGCTCAACTTCGACTTCAGCCTCGTTGGAGTGCCCCTTAGATGGGAAGCTTACAGATCTTTGATGGAAAGCCATTTTTCTTTGGAGTGTCTGGTGTTCAAGACTTGAGATGATAGGGAAGAAGGAAGAAACTTTGGTTTGGTTTGATGTGCCTATCCCTTCTGCAGGGCCTATTTATACACCAGAACGAGCTAGGACAGCATAATTTGAGTGGCAGACAGAAAGAATCGTGCCATTTCACCTCCACAATGTTGTTAGTTGTGGTTTCATGACAGTGCTACAGAATTGCCACACCATCAAGGTTTTCCACGTGAATATATCGCACCAGACATCTCGAGAATGGGCATGCCAATCTGTCATGTTCCAATTATTGGTCGCAAGAATCTGCATTTATTCATGGCATCATAATGGATCTTGAATATAGTGCTGGTTGAGTTGCTTAATAGGCTGTTAACTGGGAATTATTGGTGGCATGTGCATAATGTGTTGGTCTGATTCTTGTTAGTCACTAACACGAGTAGGTGCTTTCCGCCGTAGTGATTATGCTAACCACTAGGTTCATTAAAAAAGGCTAATCACAAGGTCTAGCTTGTGCTTTGGAGCTGGCATGTTTCGGCTGCACAAAGCAAGATCCATTTTATTAGGATCATGTAGTTGGGGCACATGTAGTTAGTATAATTAGTTCTGATTAATCAAACAAAAATGTTCTTGCGTTCATCGCCTGAATTTTAGAAAACCACTGAGATCAAAAGCATGCATAAATAGTTGGAACAGAAAATTTGACCAGATCGAAACTGTTATCTTTTGTTGTACTTCTATATATTTACAACAACTGTACATGTATAGGATCGGCAAATCCTTTAAAATGCGGAGGCCAATCACAGGATTTAGGGTGAGTTCACTTGAGGAGAATCTAAGAGCTAAGAATGTTTAGGAGGGCAACTCTGCTCTGGATCATTCTCCTGAACAGAAGCTCTGCTCCATGCTCAAGATCTCCAACAATGCACTCTAACGCCTGAAACTGCTCCTCATTGCAAACAATCATGCTTCTCTTCTGGAATGCCTTCGAGACAAGAGACCTCTTGGGCATGGCCACTTGCTTTGATAGGAGGCACAACACCGACTCAAGAAGAGAGGCAGCGACCAACCTAGCCTTGATCATTAGCCTGACCAGCTTGCAGTCATCTTTGTCAGATGCTGTCTTCTTGCTAGTCTTCTTGAATTGCTTTTGCGCCTTCTTGACCAAGCAGATGTAAGACTGGATCTTGGCCTGACTGCTTGTTTCGTCTCCTCTTCGGAGAACAAGTAGCAGATCTTGTACGGTGGTCTTCAACTCAGCAAGGTTCTCTTGCATGGCATTGCAGAGGTCAATTAGCTCGAGGGAACTTTCCATTTCGCCATCCAATTCTCTTCTTTGCTGGATGGAGCAAACTTGGTTGCTTGGCAAGTGGATGATCTCCTCAATGTGGCTGTAGACATCCCCTAGCCTCTTCAAACCATCACAAATCACCTCGATGGTTGCAGAGGGGGAAGAGATGCTTGCCTCTAGGCTTTGTAGCTCAACTTCAACTTCGGCCTCGTTGGAGTGCCCCTTAGATGGGAAGCTTACAGATCTTTGATGGAATGCCATTTTTCTTTCGAGTGTCTGGCGTTGAAGATTTGAGTTGATGAGAAAGAAGGTAGAAGCTTTAGTTTGTTTTGATGTGTCTATCCCTTCTGCAGACCTATTTATACACCAGGAGAAGCTAGGACAGCATCATTTGAGTGGCAGACAGAAAGAATCATGCCATTTCACCTCCATGATGCTGTCTGTTGTGGCTTCATGGCAGTGCTGCAGTTGCCACACCATCAAGGTTTTCGACGTGATGCATGTTATTTTATTATGCGAGACCTCTCAAGAATGGGCATGCCACTCTGACATGTTCCAGTCATTGGTCGCAAGAATCCGCGTTTGTTCGTGGAATCCTAGTGGATCTTGAATATAGTGCAGGTTGAGTTGCTTAATAGGCTGTTAACTGGAGATTATTGGTGTGGTGGCATATGTATAATGTGTTGGTCTGATTCTTGTCAGCTACTAACATGAGTAGGTGCTTTCCCCGGTAGCGGTAATGCTTGTTAAAAGAAGGGCTAATCACAAGATTATAGCTAGTGATTTGGAGCTGGCATGTTTCAGCTGCATAGAGCAAGGTCCATTTTATAAGGGTCTTGTAGTTGAGGCACATGTGCGTAACAGGAACTTCGCAAAAATAGCTACTGCAATGGCCCAAAGAATCTATTTTTTTAATTGTTTAAAAAAGTTGATGGGACTGGAGTAGCCTAAAGTTTGGGTTATTTTTTTTATTACTAGCAGATAATGATGACTTTACATTGCACTGTTTTTTGAAAGACCATTGCGCTGTTTTTAAGCTGTGAGTAAATGACAACATCATAGGCATGAGTATGACTAAATTCAGAGCATAAATTGCAAAAGAACTTTGTATCTTGATTCTGTTAAACTACTGTACATATACACATACACAAGCATGTACATTACAAAATTGTTATGCTGATTGACTAATCCTTTAAAATGTGGATGCCAATTGCAGGAAATTAGAGCTCATGTATTTATGAGCTAAGAATGTTCAGAAGAGAGACTCTGCTTTGGATCATTTTCCTGAACAGAAGCTCCGCTCCACTCTCAAGATCCATGATAATGCATTCTAATGCCTGCAATTGCTCCTCTTCGCACACTACTCTTTTCTTCTGGGATGTTTTGGAGATTAGAGGCCGCTTCGGTATCTCAATTTGCTTTGACAAGAGGCCCCATGTGGATTTGAGAAGCAAGGTAGTGGCCAGTCTTGCTTCTGCTAGTACCTTTACCACCCTGCAATCCTTCTCATCAGAAGTAGTCTTTTTGCAGACCTTCTTGAACTGTTTTTGCGCCTTCTTGGTTAGCTGGATGTATGCCTTGACTTGAGCAGCTGCATCGTCTCCTCTTTTGAGAGCCAAGAGTAGTTCCTGGACAGTCATCTTCAGCTCAATGAAAGTTTCCTGCATTTCATTGCAGAGGTCAAGCACGACGAGTGATCGTGCATGCTCTTCCTCCACTGCCTTCCTTTGCAGGGTCTGGCAGAGGCTAACTTGATTGCTCGGTGTACATATCATCTCCTCAATGCTGTCGTGGATGCTTCCAAGCCTCCTCAAACCATCGCACATTGTGTCAATGGTTGTGAAGGATGAAGAGATGGCTGTCTTCAGGCTCTGCAGCTGCTGCTCGACTCCGGCTTCGTTCGAGCGAGGGCTAGAAGGTGCACTTGCAGATCTCATATGGCAAGCCATGCTTGAGGTTGAGGTTTTGATGCTATGAATGGAGAACTGGAAAGGGGAGGGAAGATTAGGCAAGACCAGCTGCAGTTTGTTGGTTCTCAACCTGGCTTCCCTCTATATATAAAAGAGCGACAGAAGCAATGGTATAAAAAGAGCGAGCGACAGAAAGAATCCTGACCACCACCCTTCGTATGATGCACCTTTGTTAAGTGGTGTGTTGAGGAACATAGCCACCGAAGTCCAGACAAGTTGTTATTCGCCTGTTTTTTTCATACGTCAACAAATGTTAATAGGCGAGCTTATGTGCCTGGCATGTCTCAATTATTGGTGACAGTTCACTCTGCATGAGGGTTTAAGTTACTTTCAGATCTTGATATGAGATCATGAAGGAAGAAGGGAAGAAGTGTAGTTTTGGTGTTGCTTAGAGGAATAATATGTCTGGTCGATAATTCAACATCAGAATGTGCTCTATGCTTCCCCTGCTCGTGCAATACCACTGGCATGTTTTAGCCAACCACAGCAACAGCAAGGACAAGCATTACATGCACGAGTTTTGACTCGAGGAACAGTATACCACGTTCAAGTTTCTGCTGGCTGCCTTGAGATAATCATTTCATAATAAATTTTGTGGAAGAGAAATTCCAAGCACTCAACAGAATGTAGAATATTTAAATTTTGTTTACTTTGTAGAATATCACTAAAGCCACATGTCTTTGTGGCTTCAGATAGCTTCTAGTTCTGCATACCACTTAGAACTTGTTCTTATGAGCCATTATTTCAGTAAAAGTATGCATGGCGTCCATTGTACAAGTTAGTAGTTTACTAGTTTACTGAAGGAATAACGACAGGTTATGAAAACTGTGAAATATGATTTTTCCTCTACACGATTTATAACTATTGTTGAGTGGTTTCAACAAGTGGCCAATTGGTTGCTTTTCATTTGTGTTTAACTCTTGTCAGCGATTGCTCGTCAGAGATAGTTGGATGGTGATTGATCTTAACTCTCAGGAAACAGTATACTATAAAACTTAAACACCGTCAGCCATTAGAGAATTAATTTGATAAAGAATGCAAACCCACTCGGCCACTCAAAGATAACTCGTGGCAATTGTTTTGAATCTTTTAATGTGCTAGGGAAAATAACCATTTTTGAAAGAGAAGTCTTTGTGACTTCAGTTTAGACTACTTCCTAATCTAGATGATAGTATTACTTGTTCAAACAGGGCCGGTATGCCAGTCGATGTAACCTTGAAGATCATTGTACCAGTTGGCAGTAAAAGTGAAGGAATAAATATATTCTTAAGGTATGAAATTTCCTTTTCCAAAGATAGAATCACATCTTTTCAACTGTATCTACTACTATAAGTTGGAACTATATACATATGCTATACAAAATTTCATGCTGATTGACAGGTCCTTTAAAAGTTGGATGCCGATCGCAATGCACCAGTGTGTGAGTCTACAAGCTTAGAGTGTTCAGAAGAGAAACCCTGGTTTGGATCAAACTTCTAAACAGATTCTCAACTGAACCCTCTAGGCCTTCAAGGCCCAACTCCAGTGCCTGCCATTGCACCTCCTCGCATGAAATTCTGGATGCTTTGGAGATAAGAGACCACTTGCTTGAATTGCAGATGGTCATTTGCTTCGACAAGAGCTCGACTGCAGATTTGAGGACTGAGACAGTGATCCCTCTTGCTGCGGTCAATAAACTGATCAACCATCTGTCCTCGTTGGAGCTAGACTTGTTGGCAGTCTTCTTCAGATGATGCTTAGCCTTCTTCACGATGCGAGCATAGGATTGAGCCTTGACTTGAACTACTGCGAGATCTCCTCTGTTGAGGGCCATTTGCAGCTCCTGGATGGTCATCTTCAAGTCTGTGAAGCTCTCTTGCATCATGTTGCAGAGATCCAGCACCTCAAGCGATCTCTCCATTTCTTCTTCCAGCCTCTTCCCATGTGCTTGGTTGCTATGCAAGAATATGATCTCGTTGATGCAGCTGTAGACATCTCCAAGCCTCCTCAGACCATCGCATACCACTTCGATGGTGACCGATGGAGAAGAAAGGACTAAGCTTACGCTGTGTAGAGCTTCTTCAATTTTGCTCTCGTTTGGATGAGCCATAGACGGCCAGCTCGTTGATCTCTGATGGCCAGCCATGTTTGGAAGGAAAGAATTGGCGCTCGGTTTGTGTTGGAATGGGAGATGAGAAAGGCAAAGAGAGCGAAGGATGAATTGAGTTTGTCAATACTCACTCTCCATCCCTCCCTACTTATATGATCAGGAGGTTGAGCAGATGGTGTGGGCATAATGGACAGACAGAGGGAATCTCCATGATCACCCTCTCATCTGCTGTTGATTGCAAGGCACAGACATGTTGATGCACTTCTGTTGTTTAACGTGACACGCGTCGCTAACTAACATAGCTGGGTTGTCATGTTGGATGTGTGGCCAGCAGAGTAGAGTGCACGCCCAAGGACTTGATGTATTGTGGGTTCAGTAGATGACCAGGGGTCAGAAACGAACAGGAACAGCAGAGGCGCATGGAAGGTTCTTGGTTTTGCAATCCGAAGCAGGACCATCCATTTATATTCGCCTGTCAAAATGCATGTTCCAGGAATGTCTGTTTAGAGGGCTGCCTGAATTCAGTTGATCCAGCCGGTGTGGATCAGCGGATGGGCGGTTTTCTTGTTCATCATTCAGCAGACAACGTGCCATGATTTTTCAGGCAGCATCCAGAGACGCAAAATTAAGCGCCGCTTGACTCAAAGTTAATCGGCATAACTCACCAAGGGCAATGATATTTCTGGATGCTTCATGTTCCAATTTTCTCCAAGTTGAGGCAGACATGCGTAAAGACATTCTGCACAATTATCCTTTTGTCAGAAAATACATCTCTGCAGAAGGGCTGTTCATGTTTTTAATCCTCTTTAATTCAAACTATATTGATGCACAGCTTTAGCAGCATGCATGCTGAACGAAGCATTCCTTGTGTGTCTACGTTTTGTTAGGCTTTCTTTCAATTGAACATGATTAGCAGGAAAGCACAGTGTACGAATACAAAAGGAAGACAACTGACGAGATATTTTGGAAAGAGGGCGATTATGTTCAGTGGCAAGTACATATCTGAATTTTGATATTCGTTTTTGTAGTATGATCAGTTAGGGATCCAACACAACATCAATGAAACAAAACTTCCCAAGTGCTAATTTATTCTCTTCTGGGAGCAGCCAAGTGTCAAAATTGTTTCATGGAGACCATCTGTCCTAACTTGTCGCACAAATACAGTGCTGCACAGCTATCCTATTCAAGCTCTAATGAAGAACGAACAGCTAGCCTACAAGCTGCGCATGTTGAGCAAGAACACCCTGCACTGCACCAGGCGCCTGAACAGGAGGTCCAGTCCGTCCTCCAGATGCTGGATGGTGTCGCACAGTGCCCTGAGCTCTCGCCGCGCCTCGCTACCGTCGTGCAAGTCTTTCGACGACAGGGAGCTGACGACGGCGTCCTCCTCGCACGCGACGCGGGCCCTCTTCCGGAACGCCCTCGCCACGCACGTGGACCACCCGGCGCCGGCCGGCCTCTGCGCCCCCGGCG
>LAPY01001903.1:72774-85250 GCA_000970635.1 Eragrostis tef | reverse complement strand
AAGGTCAGGGCCACGGCCAGCGCGACCGCGGCGAGGCCGCGGACGCCGCGCGCCATGGTCGTCGTCGGTGTTGAGGCTTGCGTCGTGTCGAGAACTCTACGTGTGTTGTTGCTTGCGATTTGCGTTGGTCTGGTTTGTGGAAAGGCAGGGCGGGCGGCGGTTTTATTGGTCCGGCCGCGGAGTTGTGGTCGAACGCGTGCAGATTGCAGGCGTTCGACTCGGCAATGGAAGGTAGTTTGGTTCGTTGACGGGCCATGGCATTGCTACGAACAACTTGGCACGTACGGAGGTCACTCTGCAACTCCAACGTGCTGCAATCACGCAGTACACGGTCACGATGTTGCTATCAAAGAAATCGAACTCGAGATCGGACGGTTGAGACTGACACAAAAACGTGACATATAGGTCGACAGTAACACACGTACTAGTACAGGGAGAGCGCACACGACGCGAACTGTTCCAAGGGCACGGGTTCGAACCAGACCACGAGTCAGATCAGACGGCCCACGACACAAGCCTGCTCCAATCGAAACAGTGTTCCAACACGGCCCGTTCGTGCAGGCCCAACCAGCTCTCTCTCGTCCCCACTCCGATCTCTCTCTTTCCAGGCGGCTCCTGAAGAATTCTGTAGTCGGGCAACCTGTCTGTGCTCCCCCCTCGCCGTCGGCCGCCGCCCGTCGAATTCGCAAGGAAACGCCAGCGCGATGGCGAAGAAGAAAGCAGCAGCGCCGACTAAACTCCGCAAGCCCAAGCGCGACGCGGTACCGAACTACGCTTCAATGCCCCAATCTTCGCACCTGGATCCTCTCCGGGCCACGAGGAAGAGGAATTTGACCCCCTTTTTTTTCTTCGTTCGTTCTCGATTCCTGCGCAGGTGAAAAAAATTGGGAAGAAGGCTGACATGACGGAGTTCAGGGCGCAGTTGGACGCCCTTGGGCTCAAGATAATTGAAGTGACTTCAGATGGCAACTGCTTCTTCAGGTTAAGGATTGAACTTCAATTGGACTCCATTACACTCGCCTTTACTGATCAAGAAGAAGATTCTGATTGATTTTGCACAGAATAATATTGCCTTTCTTGGGATTTGTGCATCTATTTGAGTTATATGACTTCTCATTGTAGTCTTCAGGGCAATGGGCGACCAACTTGAAGGCAGTGAGGAAGAGCACATGAAGTACAGAACAATGGTTGTCGAGTACATTGTGGTATGCAAAGCAAAGTATCTTGTGATTTTCTTTTCATAACTGCCATGTGCATATAGCCAGGACCTCAGGAATTAGAGGGGGTTTTTATTGAATACACCAAGTCGCCGGTTGCGTATATGGGCGTTGGACTATCTGTGCTTCATGATCCTTCTTTTGTCTATCTACAGAAAAACCGTGAGTCGTTTGAGCCATTTATCGAGGATGAAGTTCCGTTTGACGAATACTGTAGCAACATGCTGAAGGATGGAACTTGGGCTGGCCATATGGAGTTGCAAGCAGCTTCCCTTGTCACAAGAAGAAACATATGCATTCACAAGGTGAGTTTGCAGTACAACCCTAGCATTCTGAGTTACTGGGTTCACGCATTATGCATAGTCCACCAGTCTGCTACTGGCTTGAATGTTCCATTGGACCTTCTGTGTTTTTTAGCATCAATTACGTATTTTTGTTAAGCACTAATTTTTAGGGGTACAATGTACAGTACTGAACTACTGTTGATTTGCAGCTTAACTCACCACGTTGGTACATAAACAATTTTCCTGGCCATGAAGCTAATATGGTGAATTTGTAAGTTTTTTTTACTCACTACACTGTTAGTAATGAGCGAATGGCAGCAAAATCCATCTGATTCTTACAGAGTTACATACAGAGTACACTCTAAAATTGATACCTGTAATATCATGCCAATGCAGGTCCTATCATAATGGCGAGCACTATAACAGTGTCAGGCTAAGAGAAGATCCATGTCAAGGTCCTGCAATGCCGGTTGTCATCAAGGTTTTTTGTCGTGAAATGTGTAAACAGTTCATTCATTTGTGCCCTGGAAGAGCTCTGACATACATTGCCTTGTCACTTACTTATTATTCTTTATTTCTTGGGGGGTTACTGGCCTACAGATGGATGCCAATATATCTAGCACAAACAACAATGCCCAAACAAAGGCGAAGGACCTGAAGAAATCCTCAGACAGATCAAGCTACGATCACGCATTTGTTAAATTGGTCATGGCTGGTACTGGATGTTCTGATGTTGCTGCAGTTGAGCATGTATGGGTTATATAAAAAATCTTTGTTCTTACATTGCAATTGCGCATTTAGTTTAGGGTGTTGTGTTACTAATCATTATCTTTGACAAATCACAATTATTATGCAGGTTTTGGCAGAAATGGACGGTGATGTTGATGCTGCCATTGAGTACATGATAGCGGAACGACTCACGATGGGAACTGATGAAGCGGAGGGAAACCCATATATGGACTATGCATATAATTGACTCCTGTTCTGAGGCAGTACAAACTTATTTGCCAGTCTTATTCTATTTCAGCTGTGTTCTTGCCAAAGTATGAAGCTACCTTACTTTCCATATGAGCATGCGCCTCATTGACCCCTCAAGTCTAGTGGGGTTTTTAATACTATGGATAATTGGTAGGTAGTGTTGTAGTCTGTATCGGTTCTAGGTGTTACCACATTAGGTAATGGATTGACCAAATTTCTGGTCGTTGGGAACATGAGTGTTGCATGGACATCTATTTGCTACATTTTTGGCCTTGGATTTGTTTCATTCACTCCTTGTGAAATGGGCAAAGAGAGTTAAGACTGGTTCTTCAAAATCTTGTAGGAGCTGAACTTAGGCAAGATGCGGATGAGGGGGTCGAGCAAAAGGACATCCAAAGATTCACATTCTATGAAGGTAAGTTTCATGTGGACAGCTGTTAACACGTTATTGCAATGTCAATTTTTTTATGGCTTCGTCATCTTGAATGGAAGAAACGATTATCCATGCCGTTGTTTTCATACAGGAAAAATTCAAAACAAAGGATTGCTCATGTGGATCAAAGAAGAAGCACAAGGTGTCTTGTAGTTTAGCCACGGCTGCATCAGCAAGAGAACCTCCAAGGTATAATCTGTTAATGTTTCCACCCTCCTGTAGCATGTTCCATGTTATGCATTGAGCTTAAATTCTTTGTAGAAGTAAAATCACCGCAAAAAAATTACAGGTAGGTATTAATCTTTGACAACACACCAGACACACAAGAATTTTACTGATAGCACGTGTGTGCTTATTAGTTTCAAATTTTAGTTTCAGTGAAAACGAGATGGTTTATTAACAATGTTGAAGTGCTGTAAACTGATTCACGTGCTGCATAACCGATCAGGTCCAAAGGTGGTCAAGGGAGAGGCCAGAAAGGAAAGAAACAAAAGAAGAAAGAACAGGTCGAAGCAACACCCGTCCGAGAGCCTAGAGCTGTACTAGACCTAGGAGCTCTTTGCATCTGAAGTTCGGAACACTGATTGAGCCATACAGCAGCCCTTGAAAGAAGCACGAAATACACAATTCTTCAGTCTTTGTGAGAGACTGCTCTACTAGGACCGTCCGCACAGGTATCTGTTGAGTGCTAACCGAGTGACCAACGGGCAGCTCATCTTAACTGCCGGATAAGAGTGACAATGATGTTGGCAAATTAGCAGATTTGGAGATGGTATAGAATCACAGATGAGCCATCGATATAATTGTTTTTCTAGTTAAATTCAGCATGAATGCTGTGTAAGGGAGCTTCAGATGTGAAAATGCATACCTGCTGAGCTTATCTGTGAATCAGATAATTGTTTATTTTCCCTGTTTTGTCTAGTACTCATGCTGGTCATGATCCTTTTTGGGGAGACTTCTTTCAAGTATGAATATTTCATCTACTTCCTATCGTTGGCATATGCGTTGCACAGTGCAAACACCTGCTGCTAGCCTCCTAGATGGCTCATAAGCCAACGATAGGAAAGAGTTATGGAGAACACAAATGGCTGTAAAAAGGAACTTTAAACGCTAAAGTTACAGCAACTAAAGAAACAAAAATACAATGAAAATATTGGAATCACAACACAGATATTTCACGTGCACTGATGAAAATGTGCAATAGCTATAATTGGCAACCATTGAATGCATCCCATCTGTCAAAATATTCTGACATTTCTTTACAGCTTCACCAAACTATACTGATGAAAACAGGTGTAGAGTACATTTCAAGAGCTGAAGATGTTTCCGAGTGCAACAGATCTATCATTTCTGCCATGAGTGGCTCGTCTTCGCAGTGGAGGTGCATAAACAGTTAATGGGAGGACCCATTCACCCTTCTCTCTTTTCTCAACAAGAAGCGGGTGCTCATACCTGGCAAAGAGATAAGCAAGAATTACATATTACGCATTCAAACTAACAGCAGCAGACTATGAACAGATATACACATTCAGAACACATATTAGAATTAAACAAAGTCGCCCAACTCAAATAATGAAATATAGGTCTCAAGAAATCATTTATGATAATGGTGCTTCACATATTCAGAAATCGGTGTCATGCACTTTCACATTTTAGTTTAATCAATAAAAATGAAACCTTTGTGAAAAAAGTAGCCAAGGTAAGAAATATAAAAGTGTTGAGTTACGGCACACAAAAATTGTGATATACCTAGCTGAATCTGTTCCTTCAGGAGTTGTGAAGAACTCAAATCGAAGAGACCACTGTACAGAGACCTTTGAGGTTGAAAATGACATCGGACCGTCAATGGGAATAGAAAAGAGAAAGCTTGTCTGGTGAAGATCCGCAACAACCTCATGATGTTCACTGTGCAGCTGTACGAGTCCAAAATGAAGAAAAGGGTGAGCCAACTCATAAAATGTCAACACAAAAATAGGATGTTTGAGTGGAAGCAAGAGCATATGACATCTCATATCAATGGAATCCATGCATAACATCATCATCAGGTAATAAACAAATGTGTCTTAGAGTTTCTTCTTGATGATCCTGACCCTGTCAGGTGCAATGTTTTAGGGCAACAAAACATTTCTTTTTCATAGAAAAATTTAGACCAGCTTGCCAAGTATGATGTAGATAAGCTGACCAATATAAGATCGTGAAAACTTGACGAGTTCATGAAGACTCAAGAATAGGTTAGGAGGCATTTTATTTGGAAATTGGAATTGATGTCAAGTGCAAAGATTTCAACTGAAACATGTGCAAAATGGACCTTCATGCACAAAAAAAAGTCACCAGGAATGATAAAAAAATGTTAAACTAGAGAGCTCAAGCCACAAGTAAACGATTGGTCTGATGTTAAACCATCATAATAGTCTACTGGGCTGGTGTGGAAAGGATGGATTGCGATCCAGATCCTTATTCAAATGCAGAAAACATACCTTGGTTATTGTGGGCGAGCTCCTTCTTGAAGGATGTAATGCACGAGGATTAATTGTTTCTGATGTTTCCAAAGTGATCGATACCTGCAAAGAATCGAACAACTATCAACTTGCTTCCTTTTCATACATATTTTACATATTTAATTAACATGCCCTTTTACCTCAAGGCACCTACGTTTTCCAGTTCCATGAAAAAAGGTGAGTGCTCCACCAATCTGCAATTGGAGAACCGATATATAACCATTTCTAACAACGAAAAAAGCAGTAACAGGTGAAATAAAACAAATTAGAGTACCATATCACCAAAGTAATAGGTTGAGTCAGAATTCTTTGGTGAAAAACGAAGCAAGACTTGGTCATCTATCCTTATATTATATGATCTTCCTCTTGAAAAGCCTTCAGCTGAAAAAAGAAGAAGAAAGGACGGTTCAGTATGTGGAATCAATTCCAGCCAACTACATACAACAATGGAGTCCACCAATGAACATAAATGTATTATTTCACATAAAAAGGAATAAATGTATAATATATCTAGAACAGGACATGATGCTTACATCCAGCTGGTTCAACATGTTTCGGAGTAAGGGGGAGTCCAACATCATCTTTTGGACGATCAGAATCTGGAGAAAAACTTTGCCCATTCGATGGAGGATCCGACAGGAGACGGTTTAGTTAAAACCCCAGCCATAAAAGTATTAAGATATAGTAGCATTTACACATGCACGTCTAGTTTATGGCCATCTTCTAAGGAACAACCTGGTAAAGGTTGCATTATCACATAATAGAGTTAACAAAAATAACAAATACATCTGCATCTAATTGTCATTGAGGATGATACACCACTAATATGAAAAATACACTAAAAGCATTCACAAAAGCAAGGTAGCATAAATAGAAAATTTCAAGTTATTCGTTATCACGTTACTATAAGGTTCAGATCTTTTCTTTACCTCCGTCAGGATCATCTGATATTTCTGACACCGACAATCGAGGAATTGGACTGTACATTGGAAAACTGGGTGGTTCTCCTTGATTATACAATGGTTCACTTGTGGAGAGGCGTGATGACAAAGATTGCATAGACAACGAGTTCCTGAGGGAGAAATCAGGATTTGCTTTGGAAGGGTTGTACGAGGAAACAGACGAAACTTCATCTTTTGAACTATCATATCCTTCTTCTAGATCAGTATTATCATTTGCTTTGGTCTGCAATTAGAGAAAGAGCAATAAAGTGAATATATGTGTACCTTTCTGATTGACTGATTTAGTTACATTACTGTCTACATCTGCATGCCAAATACCTTTTGATGGAAGACCTTTTGTTCAAACAAATGTTGCATCTAAGTAATGGATAAAATGACATTTCTCCAACTCACGCAGGAACTGTATAGGATAGAATGATGAAACCTGGGAGCCGCTCAAGCTTATATAGAAACTCACCCATTCTGAATCTTCATCTTTTTCCCTCCAAAATATGGCCAATTGATCAACAGAGAATAGTAAAGTCCCTGAAACAGCCATGGAGTCGAGACCAACTTAATACCCGAAAGGAATCATCTCTAAATTTATCGAACAAATTCATATAAGATACAACAAATGCTTCGCGTAATAACCAATGGTGTGTAGGAACCTTAAGTTCGCAGATTCACTAACCTTCTTCACTTAGTACAGTGCTGCTCTTCTGGGAAACACGTATCTGTAGTGGGACGCGCCCTTCCTACGTAAACCAAGTGAGTTTTGGTCTATTATTCTAACAAATGAACTTGTATGCATTACAGAAATTTTGGTAAAGAGGCAACACATTCAGAACGAAATCAAACATGTAAGCATGATGCCAGAAACAAGAATGAAGTGGCATAAAATGGCTTCCAAGTCTGCCGTTAAGCTGTGATGATAATTTGTGAACAACTTCATCACCTTAAGGCAAGCATAAGTACAGAGAAGTGTCTGTAATAAGCAATGCAAGTATTCACGTTAACAAGCAAGCATTTTTTAAGGAGGTAAGGTAATTAAAAGTAGAATTAGTGCTTCTTATCTCCTAAAGAAAATTAACAAGGTACAAGAAAGGTTGCAGTCATACGTATGACTGTAAAAGTATTATTTCTCGTACCATAGTTTTGATTGTAAACACTGCTGGAGCCAGCACATCCTGCTTGCTGGGTATAGTATAATATTACACATTTTGCGGGAGTATGTCTATCCTAACCAAATTCTCATGCCCTCTACCCATGTGTGCATGCCGGCAGCCCCTCTTCTTGAATGCCTACTAACGATGTTTTGCAAAAGGGCCATAGCACATATTCCGATAAGCTTATAAAGTTGCTCTGTCACTAGCCCTAAAGAATAAACTATTTAACAAAACCTACTAGCACTAGTTTGTATACCTGTCATAAGCTAGACCAAACGGTTCTTATGTTGGTATGTAAATATTATGACACACGGTTCTGTGTCATGTGCCATTTCTTCTGTGCAGGATAGCACATGAAGTTCAATAACCATATCAACCAAGAATTCTCAGGTCAGATAATACAAGTCACAAGCTCAAATAGTTAATTAGAAGAATAGTTCAAACTGCTAATTGCCGGTCACCAGATCACCACTTCCAAATTTGTTAGAATACATCATGCACATTTTAAAAGTACGCAGTGCCATTTATTTCAGAAAAGGGAGCAGTAAACAGGCAGACAACTCACCAATTGAATTGTACTATTGTTGGGGACTTTATTTTGGTCTCCATTACCCAATACGATTGACCTTCCAAACAAAGCACTCCTGATATAATAAATATAGCGGATGCTGATGCCCCTATACGATGGCGGCAAAATCTTCGGGAGTTCCGTACGTACAATGTCTGCATATTAATTTTTAGCTACACAATTCTTACAATAGTATATGCAACAAATTTCATACATCAGTCACAAAGTATATTAAACTCAAAAAGCATATCAGATACATATCAGCAGTTCTACCGATTAATTAGGTACCACGGTGTACAAAAAAACAGTTAGGTAAGGAAAGGGAGGAAACTGCTCTGAGCCTCTATTACAAACTATGTTAGCATGCACAATAGACAGAAAAAAAAAACATGGTCCACTTAACATAGCAGGATAAAAGGGCCCAACAATCATGGTTTGTGAAAAAAAAATACGTGTAATATGCTCCTCATGATCCTCTGAAACAGAATGGTTCATAAATCTTAAACAGGTTGTATTTGACTTCAAATCACTGATCTACTCAGATATGCTTGGTATCTTACTTTTGCATGCTACAAATCAAGAAATTCAATTGCTCTATGTTACCATCTGGATCAATGGTGGAACGGTAAGAACCATGTAGAATTAATTAACAGATGCCTTGAGTAAGGCAACAGGCGTGCATGGGAATAAGAACTGGAGGATCTGCGAAGTGTGAAAACAATTTCTAGGGTGGCAGCATCTCATGAACATGAGAAAAGAGGGAAATGGCACATAAAAGTAAAGGCAAATTGTATCTTTCAAAAGAAATAGCATGTAGCATTGGCACATTGAACTGATTGAACACTACAAAACAAGATATCTCTTACATGTTTTCGTTTGCCCTGGAGCGATTATCACGTTGGAAACCAGGGAAGGCGTGGAACTATCCAGAAACAGATGTTCACCTATGGTTTCAATCACAATACACAGGAGGATTGTCAGAAAAGGGCACGGGGATCAATTAGTTCTGTGTCAAGACAAATAGACATAGGCAAGTTACGGGGTGAAGGTACAGATGCACAACCATGCAAAAACGGAAAAACAACAAGAAGAAGCAAGTTAAAAATTTAGTTGTAGAAACATGCTTTTTTGTTGTTGTGATAAACATAGGTTGATTAAAGAACAAGAACAAGTGATGACTGAACAACCTTTAGGCTACCAGAACATGAAAATACAGCATGAGAACCGTATGAAATGATAATCAAGGCAGATGAGAAAAGCAATGTTGTATATGAGTCAAGACTATACCAAAAAAAAAATGTTTCATTTACATGGTAACATGGTAACCAGAGTGTACCTCTCCTTTGTTTAGACCCTGGTAATTTACATGGTAAATGATAACCAGAATGTACCTCTCCTTTGTTTAGACCCTGGTAAGGGCTTTGGAACAGAGAACCATTGGCTATCCAGCTTCTCAATCCCTTTAAGCTCAAAGGAAAGTGAATCTAACAATAGTGAGGGGACATCTTCGCTTGAAACTGTCTGTCCCACATCATCCTTCAAACCAGCGGGGCTAAAGATTTCTATAGTCACGGTGACTACATCCCCAGGTCTGTACACCTCCTTATCTGTCTGGAGCTTCAATGTCGGCGACAGCTGCTGCCTGGCAGCAGAATCAACCTTCCTATCATCGAACCACCCCACACTTTTTAGGAACGAAAATCCTTGAGGAAGTGGAAGCTTCAGTGACATCTCATCAGAGTGTCAGACCAGCAGCTCTAACTGCTGCATCAGAGAAGATAATCGAAATGAAGTCACCTGATGATGTCATATGCCCTGGTTTTCATTACAGAAGACTAAAGAGCACTACTTGTTGTCCAGTTTTGACGAAAAACCGGTGATAGATGTTCGTGATCAGCTTATTTTGGAGTTCCTAACACAGGAAAAATCTGAATGAAATCAAATTCCCGCACGAACAGACATTGCTTATGTTCATACTACGAATGCCCAAACACGCCGAATGGCACGCAATTAGCAGACCAATCCGATCACAAACACACACAGGGGCGGATCAGATCAGGATACATAAAGCTTACGTTAGGGTTTGGGAGTGCTCCGTTTCGCACAGCAGGAAAGGGGGAGAAGAAGCGGGCCTACCTGGCGGGTGCTCGTCGCCGGAGAAAGGCCCGGCGAAGTGTGCCGCCGCTCGCGCAGTGGTCGCCGCTGGGAACGGAAAGGCCGCGCGAGAGGGGGAGAACGGGATCTTCAGTTCGGCTGCGGCTTACCAGTCGCCTTCGCGTGTGACGGACGATCCGTGTCCCCGTGCACGTGGAGGCAATCGGACAATCGGTCTACTCACCTCACCTCGGTTTAACTGCGGCTCTTCTCACGGTTACTTGCGGTGACCGCGCTGCGAGTGATGGCATACGCGGGCTCGCCGGGCTCTCTGTAATGACCGGTTAAGTTAATGAAATGCTACCCATTACTCTCAGAAAAGGAGAGCCGTCTCTCAAATCTTATCAGAAAGGCATCATTCCTTCAACATCACTCTCGAATGCACTTCTACACCGGATTGCAAGGAAACTACTTACAGAAACAAGATTTGGAGACAAGTTCCAAGAACAGTAAAGAGCCTAGGCTTACATTTGTTTGAGCTATTGGCTGGGCGAGCAGTAGCCGAGGCTGCTGCGATCTCCTCCGTCTCCGGCGAGGTCAAACGGAGCCGCCGTCCATCATCTCCGGTCTTCACGATGGTGCGATCTCGTGTTGGGCTTGAACAGCGGAAGCGAGAGGCGGCGTCACGGACTCACGGCGAGGCGTATCAAATAAGCTAGACGAAGCGATCAGTTGAACGATTTGGGCAATTGAACTTGGCTGGCTTCCTTTTTTTTTCTTTTTCTTTTTTTGAGAATTACTTGGCTGGCTTCCTGGGTACGTATTATGGCCTTGTGGGCTTGGGCTACTCAGCTTCCTGCCTTCCTGGGCTGTTGGCCAGCGTTGGTGCCATGATTTGCTTGCAGTATTGGGCTAAATACGGTCCTGCAGCACGTGAGTCACTGTTGGGGACGCTCTAATGTCAACACTAAGTAGGTAACCAATGACCCCAAAAACTCTAGCTAGAGCTAATCTTCTTGACGGAAGAAGCACACTGGGTGAGATGAAGCCGGAAATGTGTACAAGTACGTGGACGTATAGAGCACTTGTGAAGCAGTCTTTGAAGCTTCAACGGTGTTGCTTGGCAAGTGCTCGAGAGTTTCTTGATGCGGAAGGGAAAGCATCTTGCAAGAGCAAAGGAAAATGGCGCAACGTGATCTCCACTAGTATGTCGAAGTCAAACGCTTTAATTATATTTTGGCCTTTGGACGCTCCGAGAAGCAATGTCAAATGTGACGATTCGGAAGATTTCATGTTTTAATTTGGTTTGTCATGGCTTAATGAATCATGATACTGCATTAGTTAAGGGATTATACATCGCGTCGGGCAAGCGGTCCTACTCATTCTCGAGAGAATATTATACTCCTCGATCGGTTAGGTTAATTATATGCATGATTGAGAATCTTCGAAACAAAAGAATTGTTGAAAAGAATATTGCTACTAGATGAGCGGTGGTATTAGTATATCAGCTAGTAATTAACATACACGGATCATGGGCTCCAATATTTCAAAGATTCGTTCATGGTCGACATGCGAGCCTACACGCCGGAATGGAAGAGAACTGGCTTGGCTTGTAGCTAGCCGGCGCAATGGACCCCTGATGATGCGTCGTGCCGCACTTGGACGTTCCTTTTGCACTTTTGTTGGGGGCGTGCTACATGCAAGGCCCCCGGCCATGGAGCACATGCCACTGTGGAATCTACACTGCAGTGGTCGGCATCTAGATTCCATCGTCTCCATCAGAAAATACTCCAACCGCCAGTTACGGCATGGATCATTATTGACGAGCAGCAATGACCAGCCCAGTCGGCAAGATACCGGAGAGGCGTGCAGAACCATGCATAGATGGCGCTGGTAGCAAGGGATAGCATCCCCGGTAGAGTAGGGGATGGGCGCACGCAAGAGCGACATGCGCACAGTGAGTGGCCTCTCGAGCGCACGAACCGATCGAACGCGAAAATTAGCGAAGAAGAGACGTCGCGCGCTTGATTATGTTGGAACTCCCGAACGGCCGACGGGTTTGGCCGGTGTTCCATGTTCGTCGTCGTGCTATCTATCTATCCTTCTACTGCTCACGGGTTACCCAAGGAGAGACGGATGGATGGGGCATTGGGGCCGCATGTGCGCGAGCCGGGCGCGCCGCGACACCGCGTGGGCGCCAGCTCTACGTCTCTTCCAAACGAAACATTACCGGACGGATAACCCGGCACCAAGCCCTCCGGCCGGCCATTAAGCCAAGCACGACGCTGACGTTGGTG
>LAPY01001903.1:43394-54552 GCA_000970635.1 Eragrostis tef | reverse complement strand
ATCTGGACGCGATCTATCGCTACGACGAGTCGTCGCAGACGCGGGCGCAGCAGGAGAAGCCCTGGGCCAACGACCCGCACCACTTCCGCCGCGTCAAGATCTCCGCGCTTGCGCTTCTCAAGATGGTCGTCCACGCCCGCGCGGGGGACACCATCGAGGTCATGGGCCTCATGCAGGGCAAGTGCGAGGGCGACGCCATCATCGTTATGGACGCCTTCGCGCTCCCCGTCGAGGGCACGGAGACCAGGGTCAACGCCCAGGCCGACGCGTATGAGTACATGGTGGAGTACTCAACCACCAACAAGCAGGTGAGCGCTTCACCCCCCTCCGGAGACTGGAAAATTGCTACTAATTTGGTCTACATACTTGTTAAGAATGCTGCTAATCTGCAGCCTGATGCCTTTGATTGGTCTGATTCTATGTTGCTGGTGTGATCGTCGAACTTGCGTGTTTTGTTAGTAGACTGCTTGGGTTTGTTTGATGTGGCCTTTAATTGCAAGCTCAATTACTACATATCATGATCCTTGTTGTCACACTCAGTCATTTTCAAAATATATTGTTCCCTATTTCTTACCTGAATTGCCTACTGGAGCGTTAAATTTTTCGGATATGGCCTTGGAACTAGTTTATACATTCCGTCATCTGTAGATTTATTTCAAAATCAACTGCTTTTGTTCTTTAATTTCATAGGCTGGAAGGTTGGAGAATGTGGTTGGCTGGTATCACTCTCACCCTGGTTATGGATGCTCGCTATCAGGCATTGATGTGTCAACTCAGATGCTCAATCAACAATTCACAGAACCGTTCTTGGCTGTTGTGATAGACCCTTTAAGGACTGTTTTTGCTGGTAAAGTTGAGATTGGAGCTTTTAGGACATATCCAAAAGACTGCAAGCCACCAGATGAGCCCGTGTCTGAGTATCAGACCATACCACTCAACAAGATAGAAGATTTTGGCCGCAAACAGGTAGCTAGATGGATTGTCTTGCCTTTTCTCTAGGTTTTTTTTTTGGGGTCTCGTGTGGTTTGATTATGTTTATCTGGATTTATGCAGTACATTCATTGGATATAACCTATTTCAAGTCATCCCTGGACTCTCACCTCCTCGATCTGCTCTGGAACAAGTACTGGGCGAACACGTTGTCTTCATCACCACTTCTTGGCAACAGGGATTATGTTGCTGGGCAAATCTTTGATTTAGGCAAGCATTTCATTCATGAGGTTATCAGATATCTGTTAATTCTCTTCCAGTGAACCTAGATAACATAATGAACCATCTTATCCTTTGCAGCTGATAAAGTAGAGCAAGCTGAAGGTCAGTTGGCGCATGGTCGATTTGGTGGTATGCTTATGCCATCACAACGCAAGAAAGATACTTGTAAATCTTGCATTGTGGTATGTTAATGTTGTAGCTGAACTTTGCATACTCATTGATTGCCTACACTACTGCTTTGGCCTTGTGAAGTTCACTAGGATGATGCTTTTTAAATCTTGCATTGTTGCACATCTATTGCCACCCAAATCTTCCAGTTCCTTGCAGCTTTTAATTCTCAAAATAGTTGTTGCTGTGTCAGGGAGATGTGTCTTTTTCCTCTTTGTTATTTCCAATAATAAAGTGGTGTTTGGCAATTGGGAAATGTGGGTTGGGTTTGGGAATGGGAAATGGAGGGTTGAGATCTAATATGATGGTAAAATGAATGGTCTAGATCTCCCACCTCATTTCCTTATCCCAATCCCCATTCCCATTTCCCAATGGAGGGTTGGGATTGCTTTGTGTAGCTGCACTTAAGAATCGCAATTAGCTTTGAAACCAGGGGTAAAAACACCAAATGCCCTAAGAAATAAGTACCCGCTATAGTTGACACAAAGTCTCATAAAATAAAACACAGTCATGTGTTTTCTCCTGTAAAATTTTATTCTGCAGGCAAATGAATCAATTAGAATAGTTGAGAAGTTCCAATTGTTGGACACTTAGGAAATGCTTGTTCTTTTTATACTTCAGAAACACATATCCATATCTTGCAGTAGTTAATTTATTTGTGCTCTAGTTTTCTTGAGGCTGAATACACAAAATGATAATAGTGAATAGTTAGCGTGAAATAAATTTGTCTATCCGTATAGCTGGTAGGATTCAAAAAGTACTAGTCCATCTCACTCTGTTATTTGCAACATTTCACAAGTTTGTCTTTGGCCATATGTCAGTTGAAGTCAAGTCCAGTAGAACCTGAACAATCTTCTTTTTAAATATAATAAACTTGACTATTCAAACCGTCAAGTTTGCTGTCTAAAGTCACATAATTAACAAAAGAGAGAATTATATTAGGCATTCAGAAATGTAACATAAGTGGTATAGAAGGTTCCAAAACTAAGTTTCCTATTTGTTCCCTAAATTCTACCTTTTCTTTTATATTTCCAGATTATAAGGAGATTAAGGCTTAAGTAGCCGCTAATCACGGCCCTAGTGGCCCTATTTCTATGGCATGACTAGAACGTGAACTCTCAACTGAATAAATCGATTTACACTAACTGATACACTCCGATCACACTTGTATATCTTGTTATCCTAAACGGAATTAAAGTCCGTTTAAACGGCGTCTAAACGCTAGACAGGTGACCACCGTCTATGCCGTTTAGCCCGTTTAAACGCCGTTTAGTCCGTTTAAACACAGTTTTGGTCCGTTTAAACGGTCGTTTAAACAGATTAAACACTAAACGAGGGTCAACCGACTGTCTACCGTTTACGGTCTAGGAAAACATTGTTATGACTATTACTAACATATTGAAATTTATTTTTAACGCAGGACGACCACACCAATCTAATGCTGGAGATTGAGCGGGCTGAGCGCAAGCTAGCTGAGGTTGTGCTCAGCATAGAGAATTATGACAAGGAGCATGAAAGAATAGCCTTAGAGATACGAAAAAAAAAGAATTATATGCTGCGATCAATGCTGAAATTCAAATGATACGAGCAAAGAAGCGCCGAATTGCAGGTAAATAAAAAAGCATTTTGTTTTGAGAACATGATTTTGTATTAATGAAATTCTTTTTTTTTTCAACACTCAGAATTTGCATCGACCTGTCTTGAGTGAGGGAGGCAGATTAACACGCTGATAATGTGAGTTCATAGATCTTCCCATGCTTACATTATTAATTTTTTTTGCGAGGGTCCATGCTTACATTATTTGTGCTTTATACACAATCCAACTTGTATTTTGAACATGCACATATAGAAAAGCACCCTGGATCGTTTCCACTACTTGTATTTACATGTACATTAGCATTTTTCAAATACATGCAAAAATACTTCTTTGTATTGTTGAAACTTTTAGTTGCTGCTGTGCCTGGATTTTATAAACTTGTGTCTTCCTTGGGACTGAGCTTGCTATAATGAATTACCTGGTGGCTCCACCAGATTCTTGTTGTTTATATATGTTTTTTTCTTTATTTCAATACAGACTTTTCATTTTTACTAGGGATTTTATTAAACTATTATACATTATCATAGGAAAATCTTTAATTTCGTTGATGCATTTTAGTGATTCCAAAGGAGCAAAACAACAGAAGTTGGCATGCTAGATTGCTTTCTCCTACATATTACCCCCATACTAATTTCACATAATTCTTCCTGTTTGAGAAACATTACATAAGAATTGGTTCATTCCCCATTGTTGATTGCTCATTATCCATTTTTTAAAAATCTTTTTTCAGGGTTCAAATGTGCGTAGATATGATGCATTGATGCTGGAGTAGTGGATATCAAGTCTTTCTTATCTGCTAAAACTATGTTGCTCTGATTTATGACACAGCAACTACATGGATCATCAAAAAATTGTGCTTGTGTATACCATGCCATCCATGTTTTTTGAAATAACTTGCTGTTTTGCAGTAAAATAGTTCCAAAGGAAGGCAAATTTTGGTTCAGATTTGTCGTGCTTTGCACACATTTTTGCATATAAAAGCTTCTGTGACAATTCTTCGGTGCATAGAATTGCTTCTCTTGCTAGAGGAATTGCTTGTATTGCCCACATGCCCCCCACCGGGAAATCGTCTTCGAGATGCCTCGGTGGATGCAGAGTAGGTGACACGGGGGGTCGAGATGCCTCATGGCCATGCCGTCGACCTGCCGGGACTCGCATTCCGGCGCACGAGGCGGGAGAGAAAGGCCCGACGACGCGAAGACCGGCGGCTTCCTGTTCCAGCGCTAGTCTTCCACGCTAACCCGCGTGCGCGCCGTGGTCTGGTCGCCGCAAGAGATTGCCGGAGCTGGTGGTCTCCGGAACCTGGACGCCGCCGTTGCCGTGCTGCTCCGTCTTGAGGCCCAACGTGATGTGCAGCTGCTGGTCGATGTTGATGCCGTCGGCGGGGACCGTGCCGCCGCCGTTGCCTGCGTGCTGTGTGTGTGCGGCAGAGCGTCCATGGCGCCCTCGCGCGAGATGTCGATCTCGGAGCTGTTCTCGCTGCGGTTGCTGCAGGACGCATGGGAACCTGCCTCCCTGCCCTTCAGCGCAAGTATCTGCAGCGAAAGGCATAGGCCAAGAACTGATCAGTTGGCAGTGAATGTAACATAAACACGTTAGCTCGATTGGTCGAGATAACAAAGGATGCATTGGATCAGTTCTTGCCACTGTGTTGGGAGTAGGATGGGTTATGATATTGGAGGAACTGTAACTTGCACATTTTTCTGATATGCTGACTGAAGTTTGGTAGTTGGACGAATTGGTTTTGCTAGCAGAAAGTACTCTTCTGCTCTTCACGACATGTGCGTTGAAAATTCTGGACCAGTACAAGTATTTTTCCATTTTTCAATACTACAACAAACAGAACGGAAGATGCATCCTTTTTCCACGTCTCATACTCATAGGTGTATGATGTATCCTTTTTGGTCCCTATACACAATATAAAGTTAAATTGAGCTATGTTTGATTTAAGTTTCTCGAGGCTGATTCGAGTATAAATCAAAACGACACAAAATTCTTTTCTATTGCTTTTTCTTTCTTTCTTTCTTTACTCGTTGACGATAGCCGTATGTGCACCCTCGGAGAGTTGGGCCACCGCGTCACAGCACAATTCGACACAGCAAGGTTGTTTCATGCTGCTTTCTTTCTAGCGCTGGCGCCTTTCGTGCTGATTTTTCCTCGAATGACGTAAGTATATTAGTGGCGTGACGAGATCTTTTGAAGAAAACCAAAGCTTGTACAACACCGAATATGTGCTGTTTTTTGTGAGCTGAAGGCCCGATCTTATCGGAAGTAACAGTGTGAAAGATGCAGACCGGTCCTGTTGGATCTTATCTCATATTCTTGATAGAAGAAAATTCCACCTTATCAGGCAGCTGTTTCTGTAGACTTGTGCACAAAAAGACGTGATCAACCAAAAATACAGACCAGTAAAAGCGTCAGGCAAATGGGTCAGATTCTTTCGTGGAAGCGTAAGTATGTTGCAGCAAAACGACACACAGACAATTACCGTGCATTCGATTCCAAACGTGTTTACCCTCAATACGTTTTCGCCCGTGCCAGTCTTCTCTGCCCGAAAGACTCGCGAGTCTTTGCATGATGTCACGTTCAGTTCGAATGCAGGCAAGAATCCGGCGTTCCCCGGCCAAAGCGAGTCCAGGTTCAGAGAACCGCTCCACACAGGCAGCGCTCACACATAAACCCCTCACTTCCTACAGCAGAGATTCCCCACCGCGCCCTACTCTCCCGGCCGTCCCGTGTTCAGTCCCCACTCTCCCGGCGCCCGCATCGCACCCAGTCGCCGCCATCGGCCAGCTTCCTCCATGGCCGCGGAGGCGGAGCAGGGCTTCCGCCCTCTCGACGAGGCGTCGCTGGTCGCCTACATCAAGGCCACGCCGGCCCTCGCCTCGCGCCTCGGCGGCGGCCTCGATTCCATCACCATCAGGGAGGTCGGCGACGGCAACCTCAACTTCGTCTACATCGTGCTCTCAGACGCCGGCGCCATCGTCATCAAGCAGGTCCGACCGATGCTCATCTGATCTCACCATCACCACAGCGCTTGTCTTAATCCTCTGTATCCACTTCACCTGACGGCGCTGGCTCGCGTGCAAATTGAACGCAGGCGCTCCCGTACGTGCGCTGCGTGGGTGACTCGTGGCCGATGACGAGGGAGCGCGCCTACTTCGAGGCCTCGGCGCTGCGGGAGCACGGCCGCCTGTGCCCGGACCACGTTCCGGAGGTCTACCACTTCGACCGGGCCATGTCGCTCATTGGGATGCGCTACATCGAGCCCCCGCACATCATCCTCCGCAAGGGCCTCATCGCCGGCGTCGAGTACCCGCACCTCGCCGAGCACATGTCGGATTACATGGCCAAGACGCTCTTCTTCACTTCCATGATCTACAACACCACCACGGATCATAAGAAAGGAGGTGAGTTACTTGCTCCTTGACTTGCATTCTTATGCCTGCAAATGGGGGAAAAGGATATCAGCCTGATGGCTTGGGATGTGCCATGAATTGCAGTTGCCCAGTACTGTGCGAATGTGGAGATGTGTAGGCTCACGGAGCAGGTTGTGTTCTCGGACCCGTACAGAGTTTCCAAATTTAATCGGTGGACATCGCCACATCTTGACAAAGATGCTGAGGAGGTCCGAGAGGATGATGACTTGAAGTTGGAAGCAGCTGAACTGAAATCAATGTAAGTCGATCAGTGTAGATACAAATCAGTGCTGTGTCAATTAGTTTCTTTTTACATGAAAAAATGTGACTTACTTGATTCGAAACCGCAGGTTTATCGAGAGAGCTCAGGCTCTGATTCATGGTGATCTCCATACCGGTTCCATCTTGGTGACCCCAGATTCTACCCAGGTCATCGATCCCGAGTTTGCATTCTACGGGCCCATGGGATTTGACATTGGAGCCTTTCTAGGAAACCTGATTTTGGCATACTTTGCTCAAGATGGACATGCTGATCAAACAAATGATCGTAAAGTAAGAATTCTGATTGCTTGTCATTTTTGCAGCTCCAATATACTAGAATAAGTATGTGAATTTCTCACACCGCATAGACCATTTGGTTACTTAACAGTGACTTTTGACGGTACTGATTCATCAAATTTTTTGGTGCTTTGTTGGTGTCAAACATAGTTGGGTAATTTGTGTAGTTTATCTAGCACTATTAGGTAATAAAATTCACATGTTTCGGCGTTCTTTTTGTTCAGAAGATTGGTAGGACCTATGTTCATAATATGATGCTTAAGGTCTCCAATGAGAAGAAATTACTGTCTTCTCAATACTATGGGATAATCGAGCTGCCATGTTCAGTATAAACAATAGGGTGTTTAGCAGACAAAAAGTACACAATTTACAACCCCCAAAATATGCTATGCATTGATAATGGCATCTTCAGTATTTCTTAATGACAGTGGCAGTAAGTGTCAGTGCATTATGTAGTACCACCAGACTCTTTTTTTTGGTTAAGACAGTTGATCCAGCCCAATTTAGAAGCTAAATTCATTATGTTCCAGGCATGAACTTAATGTTTGCTATCCTGCAGGCTTATAAGAAATGGATCTTGAAGACGATTGAAGAGTCTTGGAATTTGTTTTGTAATAAGTTTGTTGAGCTATGGAATAAACACAAAGAAGGGAATGGGGAGGCATATCTGCCAGATATATTCAACAAGTCCGACCTGTTGAGCCTTTCTCAGAAGAAGTACATGATAAACATATTCCATGATAGCCTTGGATTTGGTGCGGCCAAAATGATCAGGTAACTACAAAGTTGATTTCTAAATATTGTTTTTTTAAATAGAATGTTTCTAAACAATTTCGCTTTCTCTCATTTACTCATGCACTACAATGAGATATCAAAGCGCTGTTTTATCTGATATGCCTTAAAACCACAGTAAGGCCAGCCATTAAAAGGTTGTGGAATCAGGTTACATATACCATCTCTTTTCACTGTGGTCCATTGTAAACCAAGATTTCAAAGACAGCTTTGACAAGTATAGCTGAACAGTAAAAGTTTGTGAGAAAAAAATCGAATGGAAAAGTTTGTTAGAATTGTGGTGCTTCAGGAATGATATACACTGAAAAAAAAGTAAAACCCATATAAAACGCCAATTCTTCTTACCAAACTGAAACCGCCTGCTCAAATAACTACAAACCACATTTTTACGTCAGTTTCACTCTATTCATATTATGTTTTCTTATGCGTGGTTCCTGGCTGGATATTGTTTCCTAAACTCTGATCGTCAATATGTAGGAGAATAGTTGGAATTGCTCATGTAGAGGATTTGGAGTCTATTAAGGATGCTAACAAGAGAGCACTATGCGAGCGCGCTGCCCTAAACTGTGCAAAGGCTATCCTGAAGGGAAGACGCCAGTGTGAGAACATCGAGCAAGTCAATAGTTGGAATTGCTCATGTAGAGGATTTAGAGTCTATTAAGGATTCTAACAAGAGAGCACTATGCGAGCGCGCTGCCCTAAACTGTGCAAAGGCTATCCTGAAGGGAAGACACCAGTATGAGAACATCGAGCAAGTCATTGCGCATATTCAATCGTTCGATCAGGATTGACCAGCCTTCACGCTAGGAGACTGCTCATGGTGCACTATGCACACTTGAACATTGATGAATTGTTTGTTCTGAAGCACTGTTTGCTGTTTGTTTGTGCTTCCAATACTGGGAATACGAGGAACCTTGTCTGGTCCCTCTCAAAATTGAGTTGTGTACACTAGTTGGATAAAATCATCGGCTTAGTAGGAGCTGAATAAAATGTACGAGATGTATCCACATCTGTCTCAACAGAATAAACTTGTCTATTGCCAAAAAGTCTGTTCTGATAACTTTTAATTTTTAATGTTCAGAGAGACGCATTTTTGCACCATTTAGATGTTGGTAATACACCTGTTATGTTCCTGGGGTACAGTGTGAAGAAGGTATACATCTGTTTGCTGTTCAGAACTTCAGTCATTAGTTGCTGTTCCAGGGCACATTCAGTAGAGTACATTTTTTTTTCTCTAAAAAAAAGTAGAGTACATTTTTGGACAAAAACTCTGTCAGTTATCCATTGAGCTGACTGAGAATCCTATTCCGGGAATAGCCACCCAATCCCTATTCTGTTTAGCTATTCAAAGGAGAATGCGAAGATGTGATCCGAATTCTATCGGTCAAGGTCAACCCATTCTCTCTAGGCAACGCGCGCCACGCACGGAAATTCAGTAGAGCATGGCTAGTACCAAATACTCCAGGAGGCGATCATACAAAGGCGTTGTTTTAGGGAAGAGCATAATCGAGTTGCTAGCTGGCTCCCTCGCGCCATCCTCTCCGCTTGCTGTCGTCAACGGTTTGCCTTGCCTTGCCGAGTCTAGCCGGGATGGAGGAGCCGGCCGCCTCGAGGGCGCGCGGCTCCGTCTTCGCGGTGTGGCTGCACGGTCTCGGAGATTGCGGCCGCGCCAACGAGTTCATCGCCGACCACTTCTCTGCCGCCGCCTTCGCCAACACCCGCTGGGCCTTCCCCACCGCGCCCACCTCCCCTGTCACCTGCAACCGTATGAGATGCTGTTATCACAGTTTGCTTAGATTGCCCTTTGTCTGAACATTGCTTGATTGTTTAATTTTCAGGTGGGATGCTCATGCCTTCGTGGTTTGACATCCATGACACACCCATTACTTCGGTAAGACATCCGTTTATCGATCACAGCACATATGCTAATGGATTCGACTTCTTCAGCATCCCCCCCCTAATCAGTGCTCACATCATCTCACGTTTCTTTGGTTGCTAATGTACACGTGTGCAGAAGTCTGTAAGGGGCGAGAAGGATGTGTTGCGAGCTGTTCAGAGCGTGCATGCTATGATCGACAGAGAAGTAGCCGCTGGAACAGACCCGGAAAACATATTCATTTTCGGACTTAGCCAAGGAGGTACAAAATAGCACTCCCCTCTTGAATGTTCCTTTACTGTTCCTGTGATCAGATCATGTCATGTAAGTTATTCAAGCTCATAATGCGACACATTCCAGGTGCCTTGTGCATAGCAAGCGTCCTGCTATACCCCCAAAACTCTGGGCGGTTGCGCAGTCTTCAGTGGCTTTCTCCCCATCAGTTCCTCTTTCGCGTCCAGAGTTACATCTGAAGCAAAGAAGGTAGAATACTGCTCAATTTCTACTCTGTGGTTACAGCAACGAAGATACTCCTCTAAGTTGTTGCTTCTGATATCTGTTTATTGCTCCTTAAGACTTTCTTGTTGCCCTTTTAATCTTTTGTTGGCTTGTTACACACTTGGATATTTCTTCTGACAGATGGATACTCCTGCATTTGCTGTACTAATACAATGATACTGCCATGTTATGTTTTGCAGACGCCAGTTTTGTGGGCTCATGGAGGAGCCGACTCGCTAGTCCCAATCGAGGCAGGGCGAGACGGAGTTAAATTCCTGCGAGGACTTGGCATGCGCTGCGAGTTCAAGGTACAGAATTCTAGTTCACGCATCACATGCCGGATCAATCAGTAGCTACAAAATGTCGCAGTGCTTGAATATAGACATCCATCGTTTGATCCTATCGCGAATTTAGGTTTACGACGGGCTTGGGCACACGCTGGAGCCATTCGAACTAGAGTACTGCGAGCGGTGGGCGTCAGAGAACATTCTGAAGGAGCACGGCGAAGGCCTGAAGAAGAGTGGGCTTTCTGGGAGCTGTTTTTTCGGCGGGATCTTCAACTGCTTCTCTAAATAGCGCTCTTTCAATCTTATCAAATATCAAATGATGTAACTAATTCTGCTACTACCACACTGTGTGAATCTGTAGATGTGATGCATCAGAGTTATGGCTTGGCACCTTGATTTTCTTGATCCAAAGGCTTTATTTGTATTGGATTACGTGATGTTTTATCGCGGAAGATTTTTTTTTTAAAAAAAAGAAAGATAGGGCCCTGCACGGCCGCACCCTCAGAGCCACGCGATGCACGCGCGCGCGGGAGTGTTTTCCCACGCCACACGGCACATGCCAACGGGTTGATCTGATAGCTCGCGGACGCGCCAACCAACAGAACTAGCAACACGTGCCGGCCGGCCGGCGGTCTCTCCCAAAATCCCAACCAATTATTCGCTGATTCGCCAAGCTAACAACCACTCCTCCGCCCGCGCCCGGATGGAAGCGCCTTCCCCGGCGCCGGCGGGGGGCGTTCTCCCCTTGGGG
>LAPY01001903.1:16962-29625 GCA_000970635.1 Eragrostis tef | reverse complement strand
GCAGGGCGGCGGGAAGCACCACGGCAGCAGCGGCGGCGGCGGCGTCCGCCGGCGCCGGGTGCACCCGGCGGCCCTTCCCCTGGTACAGCTTCTTCATCCCCTCCCTCTCTCACACACACTAGCTCACTTCTCCGCGGGAAACCAAGGGTTAGGTGCGCACCAACTGCTCGACGAAAAACCAAGGGGGAAGAGCCGGAGAGGGGAGGAGGGTTGGTGGGTGGGTGGCGTCGGCGGCTAAGACGTTGCTGTTTGGAGTAGCTGCGGGATGGAGGCCGCGCAGCTCGTCGTCTCCTCTCTGGTTTGCTGCGGCTGCGCTTGCCTTTTTGGGGCTGGAGCTGGAGCTGGACAAGGGGAAGGGAGATGAGGAGGGGTTGGGTTTGGTGGGTGGGAACGAGCTGCTCTGCTCTAGTACGGGTCGGGGGCGACGAGACGGGAATCTGGTGGGTATCTGCTCTGCTGCTGAGCTGAGGGGAGAGAAAGACGCCTCCTCTTTCTTGCTCTTGGTCCAACTCGACCGGGGGGGAATGGAGGAATGTGTGGGTGCGTGTTGCCCGGATGCCCGGTCGCAATGGAAGTCGGTCTTTGTTATGACCACGTAAACGAAGACGGTCCTGGGGCTTTCTTCAGGTCAGAGCAGACAGCTGCACGGGGGGCGGGCTCTCGTGTACCGTATGAACGGACCCCGTGGTTACACATGTTCAGACCAAACGGTCGCCGCGAACCACCTAAGCTTTCGTCTTCTCTTTTTTTTTCTCTCACTCTTTTCGTTCACAGGCATTTTCGTCGTCTTTTTGAACAGGATGAACCGGAGAAGTCTGGCCGCGACGTTGATGCTCTTCTCTCTGGGCAGTTCCATTCATCTCCGGCAAAGTGTCACCGTAAATTGATACTAGAGGATGAACATGGGCCGAGCCCAATTCAAGGGGACGAAGATTTCGAGGCCACAACCAACTTTAGAAACAAAAAGCTCTCACCATTTTCAGACCATCAAAGAGGAGGAATAGATAAGGACAGAAGACCCTTGACGATCATGCGAATTAACAATCCGGAACATCCAGGAAGAGATGGATTCTCCACAACGTGCGACCTTTCCTGATCAACCATCTCAGCATCGGCCGGCCCACGTCGCCGGAACCGTGGCCAAGCCAAGCCATTGCAGCCATGCCACCTGACGGTCGCCGTCGTTTCAGTCGTACGGGTTCCTCCTGAACTTCTTGACGAGTTCTGGATTGTCATTACGCTCAAAAAAAAAGTTCTGGATTGTCATACGCCAGCATGTCGTCCACGCCATGAACAATCTTTGGTCTCAACTTCTCGAACTTTTCCAAGTTGTAGGCGATCAGGATTTGCCTGTACTCCTCCACGCTCGAGAATTCTCCTGCCGGCAACCGCAGCTCCTTCTGAACCACGCGTTCAGCTTCAGAGAGCACTGCTACTACAACTACCCACAAGGCCACAACTGTTTACCATGCCTACAGAAGTCTAACCAATATTCTCGCTAAATCGAAGAGAACAAAAAAAGACAGATACCCACAACTATTTACCATAGCATTCTGATCAGTCGCAAAAAATAGTACTAGTATTATGATCAACATAAATACGACTAAGCTAATACACATGAGACCATACCATTCGACGTCCATGATAGAAATCTCGACAAGGTTAAAAACGCTAACAAACAGTACGATACGGTCACCAACGCACACGATAACAGAAGCGCTGTCGCTTCTGCTACAACAGCTATGAAAGTCTGAATCCTAAACCATTCAGATCCATCAGGCACAGATCTGGAACATCATATCTACAACATCAACTACTATTCTAAACATCATATTGCACGCCTTAGCAATAAGAGTTGCCGAAGACAGTAGAAGCAAAGGTTTCAGTCTCAGTGGGCATAGCCATACATGATCTTCAGTTCACTCCTACCCTCGGGATCACTGGCTCATCTCTCAGCTGAAACTCAACAGGCCTGTTGTCCAGAAATGGGTACTGGCCAAGCTCATCTTCAGTAAAAGGGTCTTCAGTCAGCTTTGCTTTGTTGCCTACAAGAAAATTTGCATGTTACTATGCTAGTAAACGAAATCATCTAAAAGAGAAGATTGGTAGGGCAGGATTGCAAGTCCAGCAGATAAAGCACTATTTCCAGTACACATTTGTACCATAGAGGAAGGTAGACACCAACCTGAGTTAGAGAGATATCCATTGATGTCTGGTAGAATCTCTGGTTCCAGCTCCAGTCCGTTCACTTCTTCAAAAAACTTGCCAGCCTCCTGAATAGAACAGATTCAATTACACATAGGGAAAGGAAGAGGAAAAAAGAGAGCAAGAAATGCAGTTTCTAGATTATGTTTTCTCGAATAAATGGAGTTTCTAGATTATGTTGCTCATGCTTTAAAGTTACAATATCAATTAATGGAGCTATGCAAAATAAAAGAAAATAAGATGGTTAATGGCATAAATTTAAACAGTTGCTGGCCATTTTGTAGATGTTGTGAACGACAAAACAGGGATAAAAACATAACAGAATGGGTGGGACCAGTATTACAATGCACTTGAGGAAATAAAAAGAAAAAAGAAATGGCCAAAGATCCCAGACGTGTTCCTAATATGGTGGTTGACACAATTGGTCTTTTGAATTAGTCACTGCTCTAGATTGAGAACGAATGACCAGGAGAACGACATAACTCAATCTGGTAGTGATAACAGGAACACGCAAGATGAACAAGAAATAACATCAATTAGCTATAATTTACCTTCTACATCTAACAGATATCATCAACAAGTCACATGGAATACAGGTGGGAAACAATGTCACGAAGACACGTGGGAAAAGATATCCATATCTTGGGAAGAAATATTCGTTGATAAACAACTTCCTTCAGCACTGGTTGCTAAATGAAAAAAACAGTATCCAGAAACAGGTTGCTTATTCAGAAATACTTATAATTTCAGAATGAACTTCTTCATGAGAAAAATTACATGTATAGACCCAATTCAGAAATGCCAGAATTATCCTCTCACAAGTATAGCTTGTCAAATTTGTTACTGCTGGAGCAGCATAACAAGAGCTTGTCAGTAAACAGTAAATAACATTATACAACTTATGGTGCTAGAACGCGTGATACAGTGCGCTTCTAAGCAAGGCATATGGATGGACAATATATTAACCAAGCTCTTCTAACCAACTCACCACCAATTTTAGTTTTCATTGCTTATTGCCAATGAACTATAATAGGCTAACTGTTACTTAATGGACTACGTTGACACCATAAAGACCCAATGGCAAGAATATATACTAGTTATCCGACCAGTCTCATAATCAGTTGTCATAGAAAGCTATATAGACAAATGATAAGCTATATAGTCTTATAGAAACAGAGAAATGGTCATATGGCACACGAGAGCTTAAATATTCATCGACTGCCCAAACATCTGGGTAAGAAATTGGACCTTACAAGCAGTAACAAGCATAAGTTTTAAATTATTGTGCTCATGGACTGTACCTCAGTTGGAAACATCACAGGAGCTAATACCACATCTGACCAGCCCGGCACTGCTGAGATTACTTTCTGCACTTCATTCTTGACACCTATATCACATATACGTTCAGCCATATGTACCTATAAAAAAGACCACATAGACACCAAACGAACAAAAGAGCAGTTCAAAAGACTTAAATTCTTACGTTTGTCCTGCACATCCTTATCAAACTTTTGAGATTCATTTCCATAGAGGAAGGTAGACACCAACCTGAGTTAGAGAGATATCCATTGATGTCTGGTAGAATCTCTGGTTCCAGCTCCAGTCCGTTCACTTCTTCAAAAAACTTGCCAGCCTCCTGAATAGAACAGATTCAATTACACATAGGGAAAGGAAGAGGAAAAAAGAGAGCAAGAAATGCAGTTTCTAGATTATGTTTTCTCGAATAAATGGAGTTTCTAGATTATGTTGCTCATGCTTTAAAGTTACAATATCAATTAATGGAGCTATGCAAAATAAAAGAAAATAAGATGGTTAATGGCATAAATTTAAACAGTTGCTGGCCATTTTGTAGATGTTGTGAACGACAAAACAGGGATAAAAACATAACAGAATGGGTGGGACCAGTATTACAATGCACTTGAGGAAATAAAAAGAAAAAAGAAATGGCCAAAGATCCCAGACGTGTTCCTAATATGGTGGTTGACACAATTGGTCTTTTGAATTAGTCACTGCTCTAGATTGAGAACGAATGACCAGGAGAACGACATAACTCAATCTGGTAGTGATAACAGGAACACGCAAGATGAACAAGAAATAACATCAATTAGCTATAATTTACCTTCTACATCTAACAGATATCATCAACAAGTCACATGGAATACAGGTGGGAAACAATGTCACGAAGACACGTGGGAAAAAAATATCCATATCTTGGGAAGAAATATTTGTAGATAAACAACTTCCTTCAGCACTGGTTGCTAAATGAAAAAAACAGTATCCAGAAACAGGTTGCTTATTCAGAAATACTTATAATTTCAGAATGAACTTCTTCATGAGAAAAATTACATGTATAGACCCAATTCAGAAATGCCAGAATTATCCTCTCACAAGTATAGCTTGTCAAATTTGTTACTGCTGGAGCAGCATAACAAGAGCTTGTCAGTAAACAGTAAATAACATTATACAACTTATGGTGCTAGAACGCGTGATACAGTGCGCTTCTAAGCAAGGCATATGGATGGACAATATATTAACCAAGCTCTTCTAACCAACTCACCACCAATTTTAGTTTTCATTGCTTATTGCCAATGAACTATAATAGGCTAACTGTTACTTAATGGACTACGTTGACACCATAAAGACCCAATGGCAAGAATATATACTAGTTATCCGACCAGTCTCATAATCAGTTGTCATAGAAAGCTATATAGACAAATGATAAGCTATATAGTCTTATAGAAACAGAGAAATGGTCATATGGCACACGAGAGCTTAAATATTCATCGACTGCCCAAACATCTGGGTAAGAAATTGGACCTTACAAGCAGTAACAAGCAAAAGTTTTAAATTATTGTGCTCATGGACTGTACCTCAGTTGGAAACATCACAGGAGCTAATACCACATCTGACCAGCCCGGCACTGCTGAGATTACTTTCTGCACTTCATTCTTGACACCTATATCACATATACGTTCAGCCATATGTACCTATAAAAAAGACCACATAGACACCAAACGAACAAAAGAGCAGTTCAAAAGACTTAAATTCTTACGTTTGTCCTGCACATCCTTATCAAACTTTTGAGATTCATTTCCAGTGAACTGAGCGCCTTCCACCCCATCCTTAGCCCACTCATGACACTTTTTGGTGTCTTCATCTGCAAATATTACGGTCTTTGGCAGAGCCGGTCTCTCCTTCCGGATAGACTTCTCTTTCAGGGGGTGCCTATCCTTTGAAGCAGTGAATTTAGTATTGGTAATATTCTGGAGAGGCTTCCGTTCAGAAATGTTGGACAGATCCTTGAGAGGCTTCCGTTCAGACACGTTGGACAGATCTTTGAGAGCCTTTCGTTGAGAAACGTTGGACATATCCTTGAGAGCCTTCCGTTCTTGAAGTCTTGCTGATGGCTTCAGTGGTTTAGCCCTCGGTGCATCAGCCCTCTTGCCTGCGCATGGGGATCAAACAAGTTGTTCATTTGAAAAAGAAATTACCTATTGTGAATTGATTATGAGAGAAAGAAAGTGGACTCACCCAAATGTATCTGTGAGTTCTCATCAAGAAAAACAGCCGACCGAGTTGAGAAAGCCATGACGGAACAGAAAGCTTCCTTTTTCTGTTATATGAAGGCCTGACTGAATTTTAACTGCTGGTGGAAAGGACAATCATCAGAATATCGAAACAATAAACAATGGCATGCTATATTTGTTCCATAGGAACTGAATAATGGCAGAACGATGGTGCTAATTTAGGATATACTTGAAGCATTCACTAAAATGCAAACCAACGAAATCAAAGCAAAAGTTCGTAAACGGTGGGTTTCATGTCGTCTAAGAAAGTGGGCTGGATTTATTTTCCTTTGCGTCTTCTTTTTTAACCTTGGAGCAGAGGTAGAGCAATTTACACATGGGAGGGTGCTTATGCAGATGCCAGATGATGCGATTATGCCATATTTACATGAGCATCTAATGTAATAGCACTTAGTTCTCCTGACAATGTAAGAGCACCCCTAGACCAATGCAGTTTGGTCTCTGAAATTTCTTTTCCCCAATCTTAAACCCAAGAGATCCACACAAATGAATGGATTACGAACACATTTTCTCATCCCAAATCCACAACATCCAAACAGCACCTTTATTAAGAAATCAAGCACGATCTGAATGACATTTCACACAAATATCGTTTCCGATTCTCTCATTCTTTGTTTTCCTAACTTTAAAACTAAAGTACAGGCGGATCACAGCCGAAGCGATATCTCTTGCGCGCGTTCACAAGAACGGGACGGAACATCGAGGCAACCTTAGGGTTTCGAATCGGTTGCTCGCTTCACGGCACAGGGGCAACAAAGCAAGAAATCTTTAGCTTGACGTAGCAAAGAGAGAGAGCGCTAGGGCTTACCAGCGCAGGAATCAATCAGTAAGGAGGGCGCGGACGGGGAGAGCAGAGAAGAGCTCCCGGCGGCGGAGCGCTCCGGGGAGTCGTCTGCGGCGGTTGCGCGAGGGGAGTAGGGGACGTTGCGTGCGTGGGAGTTGCGTTGCTGATGAGGGAGGACTCGATTTGGGGGGAGAAAGGTTTTCTGGCTTGGGGGATTCGAAGAGCGGAGGGAAAGGGAAAGGGGGCGCAACGGTCGGATTTTGAGTAATGCGAGAGCTGAGTCGGGTCTGTCCTAATAATCACAGCCTCGCTAATTATTTCCATCTAAACGAGATTAGTAGGCCAAACAAAAAAAAATATCTAAACGAGATTAGTAGGCCGAACGCACAGGTTCCGCTCCAGCAGTTCCACAAAAAAAAGGTTCCGCTCCAGCACAAGCAGACGTTGTTTTTGTGCCGGCGAGGTCACCAGACAAAAAACGATCAGTGGACCATTAAAGCACGAGTTGTGTTTCACTGAGATTCAGGCGCCATGGTGACAATAAGTTCACTGGCTTCCATAGCGTTTTGGCTCAGCTCAGTTTGTGGACTTATCATGCTGGCAATGCACCATTTTCAGGTCATCAAAGAGATAGGACAAATGACACATGAAAGTCCCCTCTTATCGCCACGAGCTGTGGATTAGCAGCAATTGGGAACGTCCAGGAAAAGAGAGAGATGGACTCTCAACAACGTGCTATCTTTACTGATCAACCATCTCCGCATGGGCCGTTGCAGCCATGCCATGCCACGGCATCCGTCGTCTGTCTCAGTCATAGGGATTTCTGAACTTCTTCAGCAATTCTGGAATGTCATAAGCCAGCATGTCATCCACGCCTTGAACCATCTTGGGCCTCAGCTTCTCGAATTTGTCGAAGTTGTATGCGCTCAGGATTTGCCTGTACTCCTCCACGCTCGGGAAATCTCCTGCCGGCAGGCGCAGCTCCTTCTGAACCTGAAGATCGATTGTACATAGGAAAGAAACACGCGTTCAGCTTCAGATACCACAGAAATTATTATACCATCATCTTTACATTAATTGGTGCTAACTAACAACCGTGGCGAACTGGTCGTCGAGACTGTCGAGCAGCTTCTGCTGAGCCTTGGACTTGCCCATCAGGGCCGGCATCTCTTTCTTCAGATGGCTGATTATATGAGCATGGACTTTGGCGGTCCTCGCACGCTTCACAAATTCATTGATCTAATAACGGAGACCAAAACGAATATCACAAATATCACAAGCTTTAGCATAATCGAACTTATTGAAATTGCATAAATAAAATAGTACGTATAATAGGGGTGATGTGTCTCACCCGACGGTCACAAGCCTTCTTCGGGATATCGTTCAGATCGGAGAGCAAGTCTTCCTGTTCTTTCTGGAACAGCTCCATGCCGAGTGGGCCAGCTGCTGTCTCCTTGATCGGCTTGTCGTTGAATGAACTAGAACCGTTAATTATTAGTTTAGTATTTTCAGTGACAACAATGCACTCTTAGTGCACGATGATCCATAAGTTGCCATATGCGATGTTCCGCGTGAGGAAGAGGATGGCCATACCCTATGTAGACACGCATCACTTCTGGTGTGTTCAGCACTTTACCGAGCGACCATAGTAGTGCTCCATAGACTCTCATCAGCTGAAAATATTTTTCCCAACGTAGAACTATCATTTCCGGATAATATTTTCCAACAAACTATAATTTGCTGAAATTATATACCCTATGTAATATGAAGCATTAAAAATGAACTATGCTGTATTTCAAGAGTACTGTAGGAACAAGAAAAATGGAATATGTTTACGTACTGAAGGATGACAGAGATAAGGCGAGGAGATAAGCAGGAATATTCACCTGCTGTGCATCAACTTGGTCGGCTTTGTTGAGAACTATGCGTATTTTGTCATCATGCCCACGGAGGGACCCAATCACACGCTTGAACTCATCGCTAATGTCAAGCTTATGAGGATCAAACAGGAGAAGAATAAGATCGCACTTGGCCGCAAACCATGATGTGACTCCGGTGAAATCGTAGCTACGCTGAGTTCGCTGCTTCTCTCCTGATAAAACTCCAGGAGTGTCCACGAAGGTTACATGCTCTAGCAACTGTATAGAGGGGGCGTCGAATGAAAGGTTCAGTTTCTTTCACAAGAAAAAACAAAAGAAAGCGAAATAAAAGTTCTCAGTGCAAGAGGACGCTCATACTGGATGCGGCATCTGAGAACACTCAAACTTCGACAAAAATGCTGTTCCAAACGATGACAAGCCACTGTAGGGCATGTCAGCTTGGACAGCAATTGTATTTCCAGGAATGCATCTTTCATCCGGTCCAGACTGCAGCGGCGAAAATAAGCATCGTAAGAATGGGAACAGTAGAAAAGGATACGTGCGTGAGCAAAATAAGTATAAATGATGAGGCAGGAAAAGTGAAAAGTGGACTATCAGTAAACAAGGGAACTGCACAAAGATCCAACTAGCTTACCTGGATAACTTGTCTTCAGTAAATGCTTTATGAATGTTGTTTTCCCGGTGGAATATTGACCCAAGAGCATGACCATTGGCTTCGCATCAAAATCACTGCTAGTCTGCAAGTGAGACCTAGCTTTAAAAATCTTATGCAGAAGTCACTGTACTGAAGTCAGGTATGTTAATTGGAAGAAACAGAAGCAATGACATGTGCTGCTTTCGAAAATGGTCTTTACTAAAACTGTAGAAATGGAAAATGTAATCATATTTGAAGTTTTGTAAAGTAAACAAGGGGTTGGTAATTACCATTAACGGAGAAACAAACTCGTGGAACTGATAAGTTTTTTCGAGAGGCCTCAACCTCTCAATGTATGATTTCTTTAGCCCATCGATGATTGAAGTTACTGATTTTAAAGGAATCTGTAATGAAAAATGTTAGTTTGTACTACTGAACAGAGGAAAAGTTAAGAAAACAACATATTCAGATTATTAGCATGCATACAGCTATCGATATACCTTCTTTCCTGACTTGGAGTTAAACCATGTGGCTGTTATAAGCGACTCTGATGAATGGCATGCTGCATAATTGGTGAGACTATTAGCACTCAGAAGTTTTTTTTTAAAACAAGGTTGAATTATTTCGTTAGTAAGGTAATATCACGCACCGACAATAGCAGAGTTGCCCTTGCTCGCAGAGTTCTTTTTCTTCCAGGATCATAAAGACAAAAAAGATGAAGATAAGTAAATAAGGTGCGCTATTGTTGCAGTTTGTTGCAAGTGAAACTAACAGATTAACATAGACATACTAGTTTTTTATCCAGACCTTCCATTACAGGGGGCTGTAACCTTTCCAAATCTGAACAAAAGAAATTGTCAGACACTTCTCTTCAGATGATTCCGTCAGTATCTAAATCTTAAGTTTTTTTTTTTTGCGGTGAATCTGAATCTTAAGATGATTCTGCGGTACCTGCATTTTCAATGGTATCTTGACCGATCTCATTCCCTGCCTGTGCTAGAGAAATCAGCTGCACATTTGTACTCGTTTCAATATACCTAGAAGAGCAGGTCTGTATATGCAGAAATCATAATGAAGCAGGCCCAGTATCAAACCTGCATTGCAGTCATGAACTCGTAGAATCCAAGATATCCTTGGCGTTTGGAATCAGCTATTGCCCATACCTAAAGATCCAGAGGGTGGGAAAAGTTCAGTTACAGAGATAAAACCAAATCAAGGAATGCTTGTTCGTTTGAAAGCTGCCGATTCGGGAGAAAGATTTGGAACGCAAACTGTGTGCAAATTACGTGGTGTGATTAACACCCCAATAAATTGTGACGGGCTGCGTGTTTTAAAACAAGCTGACAAATTCCATATTACAAGCTATCGCGTATTTGAGCGCATGCGAAAATGCAGACCGTCATCCTATAATTTCAGTTTTTGTGACCCCACCTGCTTCAGGTCGGACCTGGAGAGATTCGACATTGCGAAGAACTTGAGCGCATCGTTCCCGGTCAGGCGCCCGTCCCCGTCTTCAATGATGCAACGACATCAGCAATGCCAAATTAAACCACATTCAGCACCGTTCATCTGAAAAATTGTACGAAAGAATTCGACAGTGACAGGTCGCGGATCAAACCGTCGTCGGCGAGGGAGAACCACTTGAGGTAGGTCTCGCGCTGATCCTTGAGGGTCCATTTCTTGGGCGACGCGTCCGGTCCCATCTCTTCTCCCTGGCTCGCTCACTCACCTTCTCCCTCCGTCCTTCCCTTCTCCGCCGGGGAGGCGAGGAGAGAGATGAACGAGTAGGGGGAAAAGGATGGAAAAGGCCAGGCAAGGGGAGCTCGCACGCGGGCAGCGTCCGTCCCCGCGCGGGTAAAATGGCCTCGACGCGGCAAACGCGGCGTTGCCCATCGACCGCGCTGCTGGCCGTTGGCGCCTTGACTTGGCACACCACATTCACGTGCTGGGCTTCCGACGTTGCCTGAAAGTTCGGAAAGGCCGGCCTTGTTCAGCCCGCGAATAAATGGACTGATTAGGCCCGAAAGAAGCGGCCCGTCCATCAGAGCCACGCGCCAACGCCGTCACGGACCCGGTCTCCGCGTGGCGGCGGGAAGGCGGGCGCGTCTGGCGCGGTCAAACGCGGGCCCCGCGGACCTCACTCCCACCGCACCGCATGATCGATCGCTGCGCGTCGCATCAAAAGGCGCTGCGCTCTCGGGCGGCGCGACACGGGAGTGCGTGACCGAGAAGACCCACGCGGCGCCGCTCCTCTGGGCTGGCTCCGAGCCCCGCGCCGTCGCCGTCGGCCTGCTCTCTCACTGACATGCGGGCCTATGGCTATGGTGATGGAGATGGGTCGGCGGATTGATGTGCGGTGGGGCGTCGTCGAGCAGCGGTGCGGCGCGATTCCTGGGCTGACTGCTGCGTGACGTGACCAGGCAGTCACCTGTTCATCGCCGTAGTATCTCATTTTGTTGTGGCCACGTTTCATGCCAAAATTGTCCAGACCGTGAAAGTTAGCTTCAAATGGATTGCCTTTACGAACACGGAGCGTGACTTGGCGGTGTGTTGGCCGTTGGAGGAACCGATCGGTGTCAGCATTGCCCCGATTTCTAAGTATCATGCGATAGTGCTTTTGGCTCGGTGTCTTAACATTTTGCGATACAATTTTCCGTTTGGAAGATCGAACTCACCGTGTAACGCGAGTGCATGTGGTTGATCGTCGTTGCTTCAGAGTTCAGACGACGATGGTGGCTTTTTTACACAGTTAAATTCACCGTGTCACACGGGGCCATGTTGGACTTTTAGCATTGACTGACGGTGGTCACCTTTGCCTCTGATAGTCAAATGACCCTTCTCTCCGAGGCAATCAAGCATAACATATGCGAACGGCCAAAACCACTTGATTTCGTGTGTAGGGTAGTATAATGAATTGCACCACGGACGATCGGATTAGAATCACGTGTCAGGATATATCATCATCTTGTTCCTGTGTAGGCACAGCGCGAGGTTAAATGCGACCAAATCTTTTGATGGAGCCGCCGTCTGTGCTGGGTGCGGCCGTAGTCCGTTCCACGTAGTAGTGGACAGCTCGCACAGCGACATCTCACCGAGTAGATGGATGATGGCAAGGAAGCAGCTACGACCGGGTAGGCGGGCACGAGAGAAAACAAAGCGGAACGTGTTATCGCTGCGATCAAAAGACGCGGGAGAACAAAGTGAGGTCGGCGACGAAAGCGAAAATCAAACCGGAAAAGATAAGTAAACGGCATCAGCGGGAGGGGACGGAGACGAGGCCGAGAGTGGGGAAGGTGGGAAGGAAGCGGCTGCCCAAAGCCATCCCTCCCGCGTCTCCTCCCACCACCACCACCGCTGCACCTGCCTTCTTCTACCCCCCACCCCCGCCTCCCCCATCGTCCAAGGCCACACCGCCCTCCTCCTCTCATAGCCGAATCCTCCTGCGCGCCTTGACCATCAGTCCATCAGCCGAATCCCGCGCGTTTCATCGGCTCAAACACAACGCGCGTACGTCGAGTCGAGGAGTTTTCTCGAAGAAGCATAGCATATACGATGTGCGACACGGCGGCCCCG
>LAPY01001902.1:81120-91997 GCA_000970635.1 Eragrostis tef | reverse complement strand
ATTAATTGTTTCCGCCTAGGGGGTGTTCGTTTCCCCCCTCTAAACTTTAGACCCTCTAAAGTTAAAAAGAATCTTGTTATTTAGGAGTACTAAATAAAGTTTAATTACAAAACTTTTTTACAGATAAACGTAAATTTACGAGATGAATCTAATGAGCCTAATTAATCCATGTTTTGATACAGTGATGCTACAGTAACCATCTTCTAATCACGGCTTAATTACCCTCATTAGATTCCTCTCGCGAATTAGACCAGGGGTTTTGGAATTGGTTTTGTATTTAGACTTCATTTAATACTCCTAAATGACAATATTCTCTTTGATGTGACCCCTCTAAACTTTATACCTCTGGAAACAAACACCCCCTAAGTAGTTGGGATGAACACATCATTGCCAAACTGTCAATACTATAATAGTATCATCTATTGTATCAGCTGCAGCTATCTATCCAGAGTTCCATACAAAATATATATCAAAATCAGAACAGCTGATACAGCACAAACAGAAGCTGTTGGTCCAGTCTGAACTGTCGCCTCCTCAGCATCTCCAGCCTCCAACAGGATCGTATAAACAAACCACTCCGCATTAGTTTATTCCGGTCAACCTCATAATCATGCGTCCATGCTTCAGCTCCAGCCACACGAGCTGCCACATTTATCTATCTTTAATCATCTCTGATACGCGAGGGTGCTTGAGAAGTCATCGTTCGAAAAGAAAAATGGACAGACTTGTCTTGCCCTGGGCAGAGTCGGCTGGAGTGACGCAAGATTAACTTGGATTTTCCATGCTGGCGCCGGGCTTTCCAACGGATTACGCGACCTGAAATATACCGGAATAAACTTTCAACTGGCTGCCCAATCATGATCAGAGCATGGAGGTGAGGTAGCTTACTTTTCTTTCGTAGCAGGTAACCGGAATGCTTCCAAGGGTTGAATTGGGGAAAGACATCCCCGCACTGAAATGCCCCCTCGTCGCTGTCCACTTGTAAAACTCGCCTTCTAAGACTGACCATCCTTGCGTTCAAGTCTCCTCCCCTGCAAGAAATCCACCGCGCAAATTACCCGTCCACTTCGTGACCTAGAATAACTTGGATTTTTATGGGTCGGCAGCCAGCTCACACGAAATAGCTTTAAATTTAGAAAGGGTGGATTAGGGGTGGAAAGTGGATGCGGATAGTCCGTATTATTCGATATCCATGTCCGATAAAATGGAATTTGATTAGAAAATATGGATGTGGATATGGTTTGAGGTTTTGACATCAAATATTCGACATATCCGTATTCGTATTTGTATCCGCTACTATATATCATAAATATACCTATATATGATATCAAAAATATTATAAAATTGATTCAATTTTGATATGAACTAGTGTAGATCATGTGAAATTATGCTATTAATGATACTTTAGTAAAGAAAAAGTGTAGTAGCTGTCTTAACAACATAGTATCCGTATTCGTCCGAATTATAGTGTATTCGCATTCGTTTAATATTCGATCCGTATTCGTATTCAAAAACATTCGTATTCGTATCCATATTCGTTTACAAATATGAATATGGATGTGAAAAAGGCACAATTCGATTCGTATTCGATCCGTTTCCACCCCTAGGGTGGATAATATGCTTCAAAAACTTCGCAACTATCAGTACATTTCCTAAGAGCTGGCCCTTTTGGGTTTGTTTATATACGCATTTGTCACTTCGACCGACCAAAATCCTAGGCTGCCAATGAAAGTTGGACAATTCGACGAAAACAACGAGATATGTTTTAGTATGTGACAGCTGACAGAGACACATTTTCAGTCCGTGTCGTTCTCAAGCTGTTAGAAAATAAAAAGAATAAACAATTAGTACAATCATGCCTGTCTATTAGCTGCTCCAGTGAGATCCTTGGCAAATAAGTACTCCATTTAGTCTCTATCCAATTCAAGAGTTCAAGTCATGCATCTTTGCCTCCCTTTTTAAGCTCACCTTCCCCTCCCTCGACATCTCGGGAGACAAACTTCTCTAAAGTGTCGTAACTAATTCTCCTTGCTTCTTCCCCTTCGACCAGCCCCTCGAAGCTCAAAAGCTTCATTCAGCAGGTTCTTCTAATGGAGGGCATCATCCCGTTCATCTACAGGGCCGTGGTGCAGTACAGGAAGGAAGGTCAGGTCTCCTTCGCCGACCTCTTATTCGACGAGCCTTCGCCGACGTCCTACTTCCACCTCCCCGGTGACTCCGGCCGGTACCAGGTGATCGTGAGCGACCTGTTCTCTCACTCGGCGGCTGACTCCGGCGTCACGCGGCGGTCTCCGGCAAGGTGCCCGTCGCCGCGCTGGCGTCGTCCTCAGGACCGTGAGTCGCGATGAGTGAAGTGCATGCAAGGATCAAGGATGTAGTAATAAGGAAAAAGAAACCCAAGGAAAGCAAGCGAAGGCTTTGCTCATCAATAGCAGTGGAGGAACGAGTACGTGCAGAAATGTTGTGCAATTGTGAATATTAGCATAAGTTGCCGTGTACGTGTAAATCGTTATTAGCTTATTGTGATGTGTGATGTAAATCATGTGGTGCAAGTGCAGGTCCTCCAAAGGAGGCTTGCACCTTGGAGTGAGAATTGTACTGTATTCTCTGTTTGGGATGAAATAGCAAATAAATTTGCTTGAAAGTAGGAGTTTCAGCTGAAAAATTCCTGTGCTCCAAAACGGTGTTGTCTTCACGTCTAAATTAAGACTCGCTTATACCCGTTGGTGCATACAAAGTGGTAAAGTGTTTTTTTGGGGTGAGTTCAGGACGAGTTTTCAATTTTCGGAGACGTTAATATACAGAGACTGGTTTCTTCTTCTTAAAGAAAAAAAAGTCGTCGACCCAAGTTATCGAGGCCCGGCCCACCTAAACGAGGCCTTAACACCGCAAACCCTTAGGCTCGAATCGAAGCTTTCGTCTCTCCAGCGCCGCCGTCGCCGCCTTCCTCCTCGCCTCTCCGCCGCAGCGCAACAGCAGCGATCTCGGCTTTCCCCTCGAGAGGTGCGCCTCTTGCTGACAGATCCTTAGTATCTCTATTTCTTCGTTCTTCAGTAGAGGTTGGAGCAGTTCAAGCGACAAATTATCGGACTGGTGTGGCGTCTAGTGTATTTCGAATTCGTACAATAAAGAGTGTAAAAATGTGTCCTGATTTTGACCAAAATGACCAAACTCCTATAGGATCCTTGTAGAAATTTGTATCTTGAATTTATTTCGTGGGAGCATTCCTTTTGAAAAAATAGTTCAAGCTGTGGATTCGAATCTATTCTGTTAACTTTCTCTTCTAATTACTTTTTCCACTTATGGCTATCTCTCAAGCTTTGCTTTGGACCAACTGATACGTACATCTCCAAGACTCCAACACGTTTGGTGATGAGTTGTTTAAAACACGTTAGACTGATTGGATTGAGCACAATAAAATGCTGTGATGTGGTTCCTTGTAGCACAGTCTGATCTTCGATGTGTCAAGTATTCTACTTTTATGTTTGCCAAGATATAGCTTGTGAACTGGTTAGTCAACACCTGGTCCATTTATGTCGTGCCACATGCCGCTCTTCCTTACTATGGCTTGTTTGTTGTAATTGCACTTCTTGCTTACGTTGCAGTAGCTTGCTTGTAATGATATGGAATACATGGATGATGTAGTTCATCCAATAGTGTGATTGTGCAGAGGTCTCTTATAGAGTTATAGTATCCTTCAGTCAATGCTGTCAGTGTGTGATTGTGCGGCATAGGTCTCTTAGTATCATTTGGTGCATGCTTTCATGTGATTGTCCAGAGTAGGTCTCACAGCATCATTCAGTGCATACTATCAATGTGTGATTGTGCAGAGTAGGCCTCTAGGTACCATTTCTTGAAGTGCAGGCTATCGGTTGGGAATTAGAGGGGAAATAAGTTTAGTTGCAGTAGAGAGGCATAATCAGGAACTTTTGTATCGCACTCCTATTATTACTAATGAAGCAAGATATGATTGTGTTAGTTCTCATCTGGGTCCTAGGAGTCTCTAGACTGGTGAACATGGACAAGTCAATGTTTTATTTTGGATGACAGTTCTTATGCAGCTGCCTGCCTATTTTGGTTTTGTGTACCATGTATTTTGGTATGTGCCTCTATTTTATACTGACATCCCATATTTGGCTAGACGTAACTATTCACTGGCAAAACAAGCTAAGTATCTGTGTAGAATCCCATGTGTGTTATGCGGCATGCTTCAGTGGGGAAACATTATCTGTGAACCAAGCTATTCTTCTGTACGATCCCATGTGTGTTATGAGGCTAGCTTCTTTCTTTTTTGGGTACATTCGTTTAGCACAGGATATGGTACCGCTGAAAAATCTACACTTTCTTAATAAGTTAGTGAACTATAGAAGCATTATGACTTTAAGGACTTGCTGGTGATCATGATTCTATTTGATATTTAAAATGTAATGCTGAGCTATACTTTCATCCGTTTCTGCCTGTTATAAATTATCTTTGCCACTTTCTTGCAATTGAACCTTTCAGTTTATGAATGCAACATTTAACTCTATTACATCTATCAGCACTTTGTCGCTATTTTCTATGTACGTGTAAATCGTTATTAGCTTATTGTGATGTGTGATGTAAATCATGTGGTGCAAGTGCAGGTCCTCCAAAGGAGGCTTGCACCTTGGAGTGAGAATTGTACTGTATTCTCTGTTTGGGATGAAATAGCAAATAAATTTGCTTGAAAGTAGGAGTTTCAGCTGAAAAATTCCTGTGCTCCAAAACGGTGTTGTCTTCACGTCTAAATTAAGACTCGCTTATACCCGTTGGTGCATACAAAGTGGTAAAGTGTTTTTTTGGGGTGAGTTCAGGACGAGTTTTCAATTTTCGGAGACGTTAATATACAGAGACTGGTTTCTTCTTCTTAAAGAAAAAAAAGTCGTCGACCCAAGTTATCGAGGCCCGGCCCACCTAAACGAGGCCTTAACACCGCAAACCCTTAGGCTCGAATCGAAGCTTTCGTCTCTCCAGCGCCGCCGTCGCCGCCTTCCTCCTCGCCTCTCCGCCGCAGCGCAACAGCAGCGATCTCGGCTTTCCCCTCGAGAGGTGCGCCTCTTGCTGACAGATCCTTAGTATCTCTATTTCTTCGTTCTTCAGTAGAGGTTGGAGCAGTTCAAGCGACAAATTATCGGACTGGTGTGGCGTCTAGTGTATTTCGAATTCGTACAATAAAGAGTGTAAAAATGTGTCCTGATTTTGACCAAAATGACCAAACTCCTATAGGATCCTTGTAGAAATTTGTATCTTGAATTTATTTCGTGGGAGCATTCCTTTTGAAAAAATAGTTCAAGCTGTGGATTCGAATCTATTCTGTTAACTTTCTCTTCTAATTACTTTTTCCACTTATGGCTATCTCTCAAGCTTTGCTTTGGACCAACTGATACGTACATCTCCAAGACTCCAACACGTTTGGTGATGAGTTGTTTAAAACACGTTAGACTGATTGGATTGAGCACAATAAAATGCTGTGATGTGGTTCCTTGTAGCACAGTCTGATCTTCGATGTGTCAAGTATTCTACTTTTATGTTTGCCAAGATATAGCGTGTGAACTGGTTAGTCAACACCTGGTCCATTTATGTCGTGCCACATGCCGCTCTTCCTTACTATGGCTTGTTTGTTGTAATTGCACTTCTTGCTTACGTTGCAGTAGCTTGCTTGTAATGATATGGAATACATGGATGATGTAGTTCATCCAATAGTGTGATTGTGCAGAGGTCTCTTATAGAGTTATAGTATCCTTCAGTCAATGCTGTCAGTGTGTGATTGTGCGGCATAGGTCTCTTAGTATCATTTGGTGCATGCTTTCATGTGATTGTCCAGAGTAGGTCTCACAGCATCATTCAGTGCATACTATCAATGTGTGATTGTGCAGAGTAGGCCTCTAGGTACCATTTCTTGAAGTGCAGGCTATCGGTTGGGAATTAGAGGGGAAATAAGTTTAGTTGCAGTAGAGAGGCATAATCAGGAACTTTTGTATCGCACTCCTATTATTACTAATGAAGCAAGATATGATTGTGTTAGTTCTCATCTGGGTCCTAGGAGTCTCTAGACTGGTGAACATGGACAAGTCAATGTTTTATTTTGGATGACAGTTCTTATGCAGCTGCCTGCCTATTTTGGTTTTGTGTACCATGTATTTTGGTATGTGCCTCTATTTTATACTGACATCCCATATTTGGCTAGACGTAACTATTCACTGGCAAAACAAGCTAAGTATCTGTGTAGAATCCCATGTGTGTTATGCGGCATGCTTCAGTGGGGAAACATTATCTGTGAACCAAGCTATTCTTCTGTACGATCCCATGTGTGTTATGAGGCTAGCTTCTTTCTTTTTTGGGTACATTCGTTTAGCACAGGATATGGTACCGCTGAAAAATCTACACTTTCTTAATAAGTTAGTGAACTATAGAAGCATTATGACTTTAAGGACTTGCTGGTGATCATGATTCTATTTGATATTTAAAATGTAATGCTGAGCTATACTTTCATCCGTTTCTGCCTGTTATAAATTATCTTTGCCACTTTCTTGCAATTGAACCTTTCAGTTTATGAATGCAACATTTAACTCTATTACATCTATCAGCACTTTGTCGCTATTTTCTATATATTAAATTATTTTTGTTTCAGAGCTGTTAGTGCCACCTGGTAGTCTTACAAATCTGTTCATGCATACCTCTGCAGGCTAGGTAAGGATGGTGAGGGTTAGCGTCTTGAACGATGCCCTCAAGAGCATGTATAATGCTGAGAAACGTGGGAAGAGGCAGGTGATGATCAGGCCCTCTTCAAAAGTGATCATAAAGTTTCTTATGGTGATGCAAAAGCATGGTACGTTCTCTTTGATTTTTTTCTTTTTTTTGGGAACTTGTTAACCACATGGAATAAGGATTCACAAGTCATGATTGCTGCACTTTCATATAGGATACATTGGTGAGTTCGAGTACGTCGATGACCATCGTGCTGGCAAGATCGTAGTTGAGTTGAATGGCAGGCTGAACAAGTGTGGAGTGATCAGTCCTCGCTTTGATGTTGGCGTCAAGGAAATTGAAGGGTGGACTGCTAGGCTTCTTCCATCTCGTCAGGTCAGTCCCTTCACCATACTGCACTGTTTAGAAACACACCAAAAAACTGTTGTATATCTGTGTGTATGGTGCAATTTGATCTTGTTAACTTAATTAATTTTCGTTGTTTTGATGTGCAGTTTGGTTACATTGTCTTGACAACCTCTGCTGGCATCATGGATCATGAAGAGGCCAGAAGGAAGAACGTTGGTGGCAAGGTGTTAGGGTTTTTCTACTAGATGTAAGTTTTATAAAACGACACAGAATCAGGGCGAGTTCCTAGGACATTGTTGCAGAAGAGCTATCTTGTGTTGCCTCCGAATCTGAGTGTTTTCCTAGGACATCGTTGCAAAAGAGTTATGCCCTTGGATATGATATTTATGCTCTTTTGACATGTATTCCTGAAGTTCCAGCGACGCATATTGAACACAATGCAGTTTACCTTGGATACTACTTGTGTTAGTTTGCTTGCAAGTCCAAATTTAGGAGAAAGGTCTAATGATTTGGTTATCTTTTTCCTGACCTTGCGTGTTTAGCGAAGGCTTTCAGCCTTTCAAACTCGGTACTGTTAATTAACCGCGAGTCAGCTGTTCATGATGTCTGAGGCTGTTCAGCGGTGCGATGGGCTCCGTGCTTTGCTGCTACTTAGCCCTATCGAATTCAATGTTGCGTAAAACATGTATAGTACTGTATTACGTTGCAACAAACTTGAATTTCTCGTCACCCAGATGGGTTATTAGTTACGCATACATGGACCTTTTTAGAAGCAACTGCTTGTGCGGAAATTTGTTCCTTCGTTCACGCTAGACAGCATGTCGCAATGAGCTTGATTAACAAAAAAAAATGCGGCAGACGGGCTGTTTTGTCAAAAGATAACCAGAGTAGCATGGACGTCATACCATAAGGTAGTTTTCCTATGGAGGCTGAGCTCAAATATAATGAAAAGGCAATATAACTCATCAGCCTCAGAAGCCAAGCTGTATTCATAAGTTTCTAATAATTAGTAGTTTCTCACTTCATGGACTTTACATGATCCCATCACTTCCATTTTTGGGTTTGTGTGATTTGTTAAATATGTAGCCTGGAAAATTTATCAGCCGTAAAAGCTAGAATAAAGAGAGAACGGAAAACAAGATACTATAAACATCTAGCACAAGATTATACACAGAATCAGGATGATGCCAGTAGCCAAAACATGATTATCGCTGATGTAGCACTGAGTGCCCAAGCTACGAAAGCAAATGCTGTGGCGATTTCGTATCTTCCGCAAGGGAGTTGGGGATACCTTCTGCAGAAAAGCACATCCCTCTTGAATAAAATTACCACACCGCCAGCTGAGCATGATGCAGCGAATGATAGAAGTGCTGTCACCTGCAAGCCGCGGATGGATCTCATTAGTGGTTACGGACGACCGGATGTGACTAGATGAAAAGCACAGATGCGGCTAGATGAGGTATCGTAATAATAATGGACACAGAGCTAAAGCCAACTCATTTAATTTGTCATAAAAATGCATATAGTTTGATAACATGTTCAAACACAGACTGGCACGACCTGATCTTTCCTCTATGGCAAATCAGTATGACCCAAGCTGACACCAGGATGTATCATGCATAAAATCGGGAGAGCATGCATAGTTTTAACATGTACAGCAAACCAAAATCAAACAAGTACAAACTAGCATACATTGTACTAATGCGCAAATATCAACGTTTTGAAGGAAACTCCATCTGTATAATTAAAATGTCACTAAAAAATGTGTGAGACAAGGTGCATGGATAATAAAAATGAGAGTGAGGGAGGTAGTTTAGTACCCTAGGTAGCCAACAAGTGATATTTAGGGCATCAACATCTGACAGTCTCTAAAACACAATTAACCAAATCTACTGTGATCGGATTACAAAACATAGAACTTCCAAGACGTATCTGCAAATGTTGTTCTTCATATGTTCAGTACATTTACTCACAAAGACATTGGTACAAGTTCAGAAGTTTGACATCATTGATTTTTTACCTGGAGAACAATAGAAAATTTTGATGATAGAAGTTAACATTTATCCTATAACTACAATGGGGTAGATGGGGAAACAATGAAATCATTTGTATTGTTTTTCCATATGGTCAACATCACTTTCAGATAGTGTGAAGAAACAGCTTAGTACATAAAAGAAAAGGAGCAATCATGACAGCAAGCTAGATTATGAAGGTTTTGGAAAGGAGTTTAATCATTACCCAGTCTCCAACAAGAAATAAGCTCACAAGAATCGGGCTGGTGAGATCTTTGTTGTTTTTAAGGGCATAACCATCAAGAAATGCAAGTCCCAAGCTCCACAATGACTGCAGTGCCATTGATGCAAGCAAGTAGCTGAAAAATGAAATTCAAAATTAGCTCATCACGCATCTCAAAAAAATTTTTGGCAAAGACAATCTGCAAGTCCAAATAGGAATAGAAAGTCCGCAAATCCAAATAGGAATATTGTGTTGAGAGCCTACTAAACAACGAAACTAAGTCATCAGCACCAGGTTATTATGAATTACTACAAATGCACCCCACCTTTCACACTCCCAACATAAATGGCAATGGCACCATACCAAAAACATATCATATATCAAACAAAAAGGGGGTTGAGTTCGCTTCACCAACATGATAGCTGACAGCATTTGAACTCCTGATATCTTTTCAGATTGTCCACATAACTGAATGCATGACCACGAAATCATATTTTCTCACAATTTTCCTCTCATATATGCTTCATTGATCATCCATACTAAAGCCCCTCGCCAATTTCACCATAAAAGATGATATCAAACAATATAGCAAATTGACCATACCAAGATGATATGACATATCAAACACAAAGGGGTTGAGTTCGCTTCACCAACATGACAATTGACAGGTTACCAGCTCCTGACACCTCTTCAGATTGTCCGCATAACTGAATGGCACGATCACAACATCATTTTTTCTCAAAATTTTGCTCTCCTATACTATGCTGTAATCAATCATCCCAACAACTAACGCCCCTAGTAAATTAACGATTAACAAAATTTCCACTTGCATCTTAATAAAGCCCCTGTAAAATTCCCCCTCCGTCACTCCAACACCTGCTAATAGTGACTTGCTACGATTATTGTTGACTGATAGTTGGCTGCAAGTGATTCAGGCGCAAAGTGCGTTACCACTCCTTACCGCGCCAAAAACACCCAACTCACCGCCGCAGGCTAAGCCACCGTCAACTCGCATTGCACCATCTGAGAGGCGAGAGCGAACCTCAGCAGCACGGATCAACCTGCTCCCCTCCAAGGACAGACGAGAACCCCCAAACAGCCGAACAGAGTGCGCAGTGTGATAGAACAGAAAACCCGAAAAGGTAAACAGGGGAGAGGCGTGGCGGCTTACCAGAAGGCGGTGTAGCTGGCGAACCCGAGCGAGGACCCCATGACGCCGACGCAGGCGCCGGCGCAGACCGCCTGCCCCACCCGCAGCACCAGCCCGCCCCACGACCCCGGCCTCCCCGCCATCCCCGGCATCTCCCTCCTCCTCCTCGCCTCTCGCCGCCGCTCAGCGGCCGCGACGATCGGTCATGCGCGCCCGGCGCGCTGCCGGGCCAGGTGGGTGAACGGATCGCTGCAGGTTCTAGGTGAGGGAGCGTTGAGCGCTGCGGAGGCGAAGGGGATTTCGATTGGTTAGCTGGTGGAGCCGTGGAGCGAACAGTGACAGGAGGAGGGAGGAAAAGGTGGGGAGGGAGGTAGAGAATGGGAGCTGAAATTTCGGTGGACGCCGCCCGACGCCC
>LAPY01001902.1:42750-54652 GCA_000970635.1 Eragrostis tef | reverse complement strand
TCAACGTGGGGTTGGGGGGGGGGGGGGGGAGCCGTGAGCACAACAGCTGCAGCCTGATCGGGCCCACATGACAGTTCCAGGGAGTGGGCATCCTCGCCACTCCACACTGTCCACCCCGCGGCACCCCTCTATATCTTCCCCGGTCGGCCCGCCGCGGCATTTCCCCGCCTCGCCGTGATCGCCGCCCGCCGAATCGAACCACCCCTCTGCGGCGCGGGCGCCTGCTCGGACCAGGCCGTTTCGGCCACTCTCCCCCCTTCCCCGGAGGAGGATCGCTGGCCGTCCCCGCCGCTCGCCAACGCGGGAGCGCTGTTAAGGTTCGCTTCTTCCACGGAACCTTCTGTCGTGTTCGTGTCCCGAGCCAGCAGTGGCCGTTGAATTTACCGGGCGCCTCGTGCTTTTCTGGATTTATATGGGATCGCGGCTCCGTTTCGCGCAATTCCGTTCGTCGAGTCTCGAGTGGCTTGAGTTGTGAACGATTCTGCTGCGATAGCTGTAGATGATGGAAATGTGCAATTACAGGGATTCCCGTATTCCCCGGTCCCTCTATCCCTGATAGCAGAAAGTGCAAATCGAGCGTAGTGGAACACAGGAAACAGTTTGTGTACGTTTTCATGCCTATGAGTGCCATCCCCTTATTCTTCTTCTTGCCCATCTCCCGGGGACAAACTCTAGCAGCATGGGCTTGCTCATAAGTTGTCCAATTCAAATTGTTGTTAAGTAACAGACGCTATTTTACAGCATTTGTACGACTATAGGACTTTCCTTCCTAGTACCTGTTATCTTCTATGATAATACTGCTAGATTTGTTTGGTAATCCAGCTCTGTTTCATTCTCTGGTCCCCTGCAGGTCTCGGCAGTCAGATAAGCAGAGATGGCTGAATATTTTATCCTCAACACAGGTGCGAGAATCCCATCGGTTGGCCTTGGCACATCGCAAGCAGAACCTGGTGTTGTTGAACAGGCCATCTATGCTGCTGCCAAGGTCAGAGTGTGCAGATCTGCCTCTAAGAGGACATATTAAGCTAGCGTACTGATAACACTTGAAATGGTCGGATGGTATACCACCCGATGTACATTTCGAGCAAAGGAAAAATGCTACTCTTATTGTGATCTTGAATTTCGAATATTGAACAGTACTAGTCCTATCCAGGCCTCCAAATTTGATTATCTTACAATGCAGGCTGGATATCGGCATATTGATTGTGCTCCAGCGTACCACAATGAGAAGGAGGTAATTATTGATTACTTTGGCCATGCCATTGTTGTCCATCATACGCATGCCCCTGCTGCTGCGTTATCAAACTGTTTAGAATGGATTGGTTGGTATTTGTAATATATGTAGTGCTACATTTAAATTAAGGGCTCAAGTGTACATCCTCTTATAGATTGGTCTGGCTCTGAAGAAAATATTTGAGGATGGCGTGGTTAAACGTGAGGATTTGTTTATCACTTCTAAGCTATGGTTAGGCTTATTCCTCAATCTGAGTGGCCTTGTTTCTGGAGTAGAATAAGTAGTTCGCAGTGCTGTGTTATCAAAATTCAAAAATATTTTATATTTTGTAGGTGTGGTAATCAAGCCCCAGAAGATGTGCCTGAGGGCATCGAAGCTACTCTCAAAGATTTGCAGCTTGATTATTTGGACTTGTTCCTTGTAAATTTCTGTACTTGATACTCTAACCGGTTAAGGGTTTTCTTTTCGTGATATGCCTGTGTCTCACCAATACTAAAGTTATAAGAGCACCAACATCCCTGTTCAAATTTTAGACATGCAGGGCCTGAACATTTCTTCGTAAATCTGTAATCAAATTACTGCTTTTTCATATTTTTCTATTTATTACTGTATGTAGTGCTGAGCCTCCTTGGATTTATATAGTTCAATCCAGCAAAAAGAAGTAGGGAATGAAGACATAGATTCTGCATGAAAAATAAAACTAGGCTCATCTATATTCAATAGTAATCATTGTAAACTGCAAACCATAACCTAAACTGAACTTGAAGTACATCCTCTATATATGCATATGTTGCTTTTTGATATGGCTTATGTTTCGCAGATCCATTCCCCAGTTCGTTCTATGAAAGGAGCTACCCCAAACCCTGAAAACTTTCTTCCTCTTGATATTCCTGCTACATGGGGTGCGATGGAGAAGTTGTACAACTCTGGCAAGGCTTGTGCAATCGGTGTGAGTAACTTCTCATGTAAGAAAATGGAGGATTTGCTTGCCATTGCCCATGTGCCTCCAGCAGTAAACCAGGTTGAATCCCATCCAATTTGGCAGCAAATGAAACTTCGGGAACTTTGCCAATCAAAGGGTATTCATCTTTCTGTAAGTTCTAGCTTTTAATATGCAGCAACTAATTGTTCGTGATAAGCTAATTTCATATTTTTCTTGAGAATGGCTTCAGCTCTAATTAGGTTAGTTTCTTGTTAGTAAATGTATACCTATGCTTTTGCAGGCTTATTCACCATTAGGTAAAGCCAGATCACCTGGGTTTGAAGGGCTAACTGTTCTTCGCAACCCTATTGTCATATCGATTGCCGAGAAGTTAGATAGAACACCTGCACAGGTTGCTCTACGCTGGGGTATTCAAATGGGCCAGAGCGTACTCCCCAAAAGCACCAATGAAGCAAGGTTGAAGGAGAACTTAAACATATTTGATTGGTCTATACCTGACGATTTGATGGCAAAGTTCTCTGAAATCCAACAGGTATATTTCAGGTTCCTGTATATCTTTACTTTAGGCATGAAACAGAAGCATATCTATGTGTCATTCTATACTGCTTTAAATCTTTCTTTCTTGAAGTTCTCATGTTGAGTATCTGAAGTTTGTTTTGGTTTGCATCCTGCAGGTTAAGATGCTAAGAGCTGAATTTGTAGTTCACCCCCGAGGTATTTACAAAAGTGTGGAGGATTTTTGGGATGGTGAAATATGAAGTGTCGAACTGAAGGTGCCAGAAGCCATCATGAAGCCACTACTTGTTGACTTAAATTGTATGCATATATTGTTCTTGAACTGCCATAAATATATGAGAAGAAGTGAAATAATTGCCCAACCATGTTTCTTTCCTTTGCACAAATGTTTCCATAGTTCTTATTCAAAAGTAATACTTTTGCATTATGGGAAGGTTTTCCTGTATTGCAACCCCTAAAGAAAAAGTAGAACACCTGCTTGCAAGGTATAACAGCTGGTTTAGCATGCTAGTTGACTGATTAAACAAGATGAGATCATGGGGATGATCGAACAAATTAAGAGAGTGCGATCTCTCAGAGGGACATTGAAAGATTGGATGTCTGAGATCATTTTTGTTGCGTCGAATATACTATTTTCTTTTGGACTACCATTTGGGTATATAGACTGTTGTCACTGAGGACTGACGATTTACTCTCTTTGAGGTCTAGAGCGGAGTGAGCCAATCCATTGGTCTTAAGGAAGAGGCAACTATGCATTGCCCTGTGAATGTGTTTTTAGGATCCTCATGGAGTGGTATGCTTATAATTATCCCAGGATTTAAAAATGAACATTGCGGCCTTAGGAAGGCTATGCTTCAGGAGTTCCTAGTTTTAAATTCTATATGCTGCCAAAATAAACCCAACACGCTGATGCTGCTGGTGACTTCATCCGTTAATATTTCTGTTGATGGGGGTTTTCCCTGTCAAGAACTATGTATAGATTTGCTTTTCCTATATTAATTGACTTGACCGCTCCATACAAAATGACCTACACCAGTAGACCTGGTGTCTGCTAGTTGAACTGCTTGTAGATGCTGCACTAACACCAAGGCAAATGCCTGGGCAGGCTTATGTGTTAGTATAGAAATGCAAATTGCACTGGACTAGTCTTCACTCGTCAGATGAATCATGATCATTGCCTCATGTGGTCAGTCGCCAATTAAGCTATTTGAAATGGATTATTATTTAGGGCACGGCTAGGTGTGAACTCCAGTCACCAATTAGGCTATTTGAAATGGATTATTATTTAGGGGACAGCTAGGTGTGAACTCCAGCTCATGAGACGCATCAAGCTCAACCACTATGTGCTATGACTTCCTGGCTTCAACCACTGAGGTTCATAGAGTCTTCGCCATACTCTGGGTGAGTACAGCTGCACTCTGCAAAACACTCCTGTTTTACTGTAGTTTGATTTAGCTTTGATAGCAATAGATATCTTCGTCTTGCCAAGCTCTTGAACTGCAACGAAAGCTATCTGTTCTTTGTATTTTGTCTGCTTAGTTTCTGCCCATCACCAAGTTCATTTTGCTCTTAGGAGAGCATAGATGGCCAAGTCCTTCGTCATGAACACTGGTACGATGATACCATCAGTTGGACTCGGCACATGGCAAATTTCACCAGGTGCTGTTGAAGAGGCCATCCGTGATGCTCTCAAGGTCTTATTACTTAGCTGGCGTTCTAATCCATATGCTGTGGCATCTCGTTTCTTCTTTTTCTTCTAATTGTGCTCCTATTTTCTTTCCCAGTTGTGCATTCATTTACATCTAACAACCAAGAATTTTTCAGATTGAGTTTTCTTGTAGTCAGTTAACTAGTTAGCTCAAAAGGTTAATGGACACTCTGAAGCATAAAATTTAGCCCCCTCATCACCAAGTATGTTAATTTTGTAGCATATAACGAAAGGCACTGAAGTGCGTTCAAGATTTCAAATACATATGCAATATTTGTGTTTAGGTATAATGCTTTCTACTTGTAATGATGCAGGCAGGTTATCTCCATATTGACTGTTCTCCACAATATGGTAATCAGAAAGAGGTAAGTATTCAAGTCTCATTGCATGACAAGCGGCACTAAGATGCAGTAGTCTTTGATGTGAGCTTTTATAAGATGTGTATTTTTGTTTTTTGGGGAATATTTGGCTTCTTTCAAATTCATAAGATTAGCTCAGTGCGTGCTGTGGTAATGTGGAAGAACCTAATATTAGGCAGATGGCATAAGAGTATTTGTGATAGCCAGACAAATTTATTCCTTCCCAACATCCTCCACCTCTAGTGTGGAAAATGGCTCTCGTAAGTTATGACTGTTTTTGCAGGTTGGTTTTGCCCTGAAGAAACTATTTGAGGAGGGTATAGTTGAACGTGACAATTTATTCATCACCTCTAAGCTATGGTAATGTGAGGCCTTGATACAAGTTGCAATGATTTCATTTGATTATAGAAGATTATCTGATTTCTTTTTCAGGTGCACGAATCATGATCCAGAAGACGTGCCCGAGGCGATTGATTGCACGCTGCAGGATCTGCAGCTTGAATACTTGGATCTTTACCTTGTAATCCTAAAACTTTCCATCCAGATTATTATACATGATTCTGCTGCTTGTACCTATTTTTAACTGAAAATTGTACTGCCTGTAAAATCAGTTTGATGAACTTAATTAATATTTTATCTGCGCCAATTATTCTTTGTTCTCATGACAGCATTCCAAAGTTGTTGCATTCTTCATGTTCCCTCTATAATGCGCTGCTCCACAGGTCCATGGTTCGGTTCGTGCAAAGAAAGGAACCAGGTTGAGCGTCGAAAACATTCTCAAGCCTGACATCCCTGCTACATGGAAAGCAATGGAGAAGCTGTATGATTCAGGCAAAGCTCGCGCCATTGGGGTGAGTAATTTTTCCTGCAAGAAACTGAAGGACTTGCTCACTGTCGCACCTGTGCCTCCAGCGGTCAACCAGGTGGAGTGTCATCCGGTTTGGCAGCAAGACAAGCTCCGCAAGCTTTGCCAGTCCAAGGGCATTCATCTATCTGTAAGCATAACTCCTCATTCAGATCATCTGTTAGAACCTATCTGCTGTTTGCTTGCCATTTCCTTTGACCAGCTTGACGATTGTTTCCTCCGTTCTGAATTTCCTGCAGGCATATGCACCTCTAGGTTCGCCTGGATCACCTGGAAATGATGGACCGGACGTCCTTAGCCACCCTATCGTCGTTTCCATTGCCAATAAGCTGCAGAAAACCCCTGCTCAAGTCGCACTTCGCTGGGGTATTCAGATGGGACAGAGTGTGCTCCCGAAGAGCGACAACCAGGCGTGGACAAGGGAGAACATTGATATATTTGACTGTTGCATCCCTGAAGAGTTGATGGCGGAGTTCACCGAGATCAGACAGGCGTGGTTAAAAGCATCTAGTTTCGGAGAAATTATTTTTCTTGTTCCATTTGCCCATTAGCGGGAATCTGGCATCCGTACCATCTGAAAACGTGTGATTTGGTTGCAAAAGTGCAGGTCAGGCTCTTCAAGTATGAGTTTGTGACTCACCCGACGAGCTTTTACAAGTCTGTGGAGGATTTCTGGGACGGCGAGATCTGAAGTGGTCATTTCCTTTCCCCAGGCTTTCAAGTGCTCCTTGTCTGTCTCAAAAAAAAGTGCTCCTTGTCGTTGTCGTTGGATTGCTTCCTAGCATAAAACCCGCTCTTATTGGATACTTTAATCTCCCTCACCCTGTTGCTGATAAAAGAACGAACAGCGTTGCTTGTGATGACTCGTTCTGCGCCCCTGTGCCGGGTTCCATGTTTTACTTGATAACAAATGTGTCAGTCTCCTTTGTACCTAAATGTTGGGACTCCCGGTGACCCCCATAGTCGCTGCCACAATTACAAGAAATGGCGTCTGGTGTCGAGGGTGTTCGGCACTGGGTCATCAAGCGTGTAGAAGTGCCGGTGGGCGTTGTACGTGCAACCGTGCAACGTTGCGACTCGACGCAGAGCGAATTGCAGTTCATAGGCTATGGGCCGCAGTGTATGTAAAGAGGCCGCGGCCTGACGTCCAGATTGTAATCCGATGGCCCAAACGGCCCGACGACTACTGGGTTTTCCCGGCGAGCACCCGTTCTCCCTGTGAAACCCAAACCCTCCCTTGCAAAACCTCCGGGCTCCGGCGATGGCCGTCACATCCAACCTCCGCTGCGCGCCGTGGGTGGCTGCTGCCGCTCGGGCCCTCCTCGCCGCCAGGATCCGCGGGGTTCGCGCCCCCCATCCTCATCCCCGCCGCGCCGGGTGCCCCGCTCATTTCTCTTCCCTCTCCACTCCGCAGCCGGGCGTCGCTGCCGCCGCCGAGGCCCAACTCCTCCGGGTCATCAACTTCGAGATCTCCTGCGCCCAGCAAGACTGCAAGAAGCGCGACTGGGTATGTGACACCTACCGGCTCTTTTTTCCCGCTGTTTGTATGCTCCTTCCTCGGGGTCGTTGAGCAAACGCGCACAAATGAAGAACAGAGATCAAAAACCAATCGCTAGCTAGGAATCTATTGAGTATCGAGAGTCTATTGTTTGCTATAAACGTAATTGTAAGTAATAACTGTTACTTCCTTTTTGCAATTTGTTGTTAGGCACGCAGGTTGCTCGTTACAAATTATTTGAGACAGTATTAGCATTGTGATTTTTATTCCCTGTTATTGTTGATAGTTGGGTTAGTGGAAGATGACATCCTTTTTATTTGCGAATGTAATATATGATTGTCTCACGACAGGCCAAGGAATTGGGGGGAAAGTTTCCCTTTCAGATCGAAGATAAGGAGGGTACCGGCAGGATAACTCTCACCAAAAGAGATCAGAAGGAGAAAATAGATGTGGAGGTGTTCTTGCCGAGCCCGGTTGATTCAGAGGACCAAAATGGTGAGCAAGAGGGCCAGGCTGAAGATGACAACCGCCAGAGCCAGTACTATATCCCGCTGATGGTGAAAATCCACAAAGGATCGGTTTCGCTGGAAATCAGATGTTGCTCTTACCCTGATGAACTTGTCATCGAGAGTTTGGCGTTTGGACCGAGTGATGAGTCTGGTTTATCTAGTGTTGAAGCTAAATTATGGTGAGCATTAATTCTTGTTTTGTTGCTCAACCATTCTTTTGTCTCATATGCTGCAATGTCTTACTGATCATGGATCTAAATCCTTTTGCAGTAATCTTCCTGAGGAACTTCAGAAAGCATTTTATTCCTACTTGAGAAGTAGGGGCATTTCGGATGATGTCACCAACTTCGTACATGCTTATATGATAAACAAGGAGTGCAATGAGTACTTATCTTGGCTGAGAAAACTCAAGAGTTCAATTAAATGTTGAATGAGGTGCAACACAAGTTCATTGTTTTTTCAGTTCTTGAGGCCCTTTCACTGTAGCACGATGTCGTCTGAGTTCAGAATGACAAAATGTCCAATTTGAGATCAAGGGTAGTGTGCTGTGTGAATGTTGTTGTCCTTTGTTGCTTCGCTGATGGGTTTATTTTGGATTATGTCTCTGGACTATTACACAGTTTCTTCTTTGAATTTTGAAACTTTCATCATATCTCAATTTGTTCACTGTTCAGGTCCAATTTGTTGGAACAGTTTGACAAATCACATAAGCCTTTCTCACCAAATGCCTGTTTCTCTTTCGGGTTTTTATTCATCGTGAGTTTAATGACTGCATTCAAGATATCAGGCGTAAGGCTGCAGCAAGTTACTACCATTGTCAAGTCTGCAGCAAGATCATCAGAGATCAGTCGATTGTACTCATGGGACCGGAAACTGGGACCTGAAGGTCATGGCCGCTCGTGTGGGTCATATGCAGGGTCCCGTGCGCGCGCTAGTTTTACGGGCAAAAGTGCAAAACGGGAAACATCAAACGTTTGACCTTGAAACCGTATGATATGACATGTACAGGCCACGGATACATTAACGCAGAAGTGCCAAACTGTGCGCGTTCTTGCTCACCAACGTCATCAGCGAGAAAATGCTACTTATGCAAACAAGTTGTACAAAGTTCAACATGTTCAACTAAGACTTTGTACTGGCTCCTCCATTCAAATTGCGTTGGCTACACCATCAAGAATCACCAAAACAAAACAAGAAAAAAGGACTTCAAAACTAGAAAATTTAAAAGCTTAACAATCTAGGGTCAATATGTATGTCAAATCGTCGAGTAAAACTAGTCCACTTGTCCATCAAAAGATGCTTGCCACACCATGATGTGGAGAAAGAGCACATCAGCTCACCTGCCAAAACAAGTCAATATATCAGAACCCATAGCCTTAGCTAACCGAAGAACTTCATGGAAGGAGAATACAGGGTTATATATAAAAGAGAGGGAGACCTTAGCAAAATCAACAAGAACCTCAGGCGAAAAAGAAAACTTTGATGAACAATGCCAAAGCAAACTGTAACACTGCAGCACTCGCTATCAAAACCATCATATCAGCTCCTTCAGTGCACTCCTTCAGGTTCAATGCAATGAACCAAGATGATGCACCACCAGCAACAGCTATGATGACCCACCGGAGAAATTCCACAGGAATAAGCAAAAGCACCTGAAGCAGAAAAGAAAAACAAATAGTAGGGCAACATGCATCAAACATGCGCTCTTCAGTCAGAAGAACGAAAGAGCAAGGTTAAATGCTGACAACAAAATAACATTATCAATTCTTTACACTAAGAATTATTATATATAACTGGATCAAAGAGATAGTGAAAATTCATAAGGATGTAGAAAAAAGTTCAAATGCAGTCTCTACATAATTGAGTATTCATGCCAACTAATACATTACGAAACAAACAGATGGACTTAGAATACTTACAGATGCTGGTATGAAGACAAATAGAGAATAGCCCCACAAGCACCAGAACCGAACAAGACTTGGGCGTGATCCAAAATACTGGAACAGGAAAAAGAATAAAGCGGGCACAATGATAGCATAACCATACATGACTGACGCTGCCCAATTGAAATAACCAACATTGAAGTTCCATATGTCCAGATCGTTTTTCTTTTGTATCAGATAAGTGGCAAAGTTCCCGAATGTAGCTAGCATGAAGATCAGAGTAGTGGTGATCCATAATGGCCCATACCTGCAGAACATGTCAAAATATATCATTAGCAAAATTTCAGCTTTCACATGAGAGTACATGAATGTAAATAGATATATAAAAAAATACATGTAAACAATCCAGCAAGTAGCTCAAGAACATAAAATCAGGTAAAGTTCCCTTTAAAACACTGACTTGTCTGGTTCCCCTAAAACCTATGCTTCTAGCTAATTAAACCCCATCTGCTATGGTACATAGTTTGTGCTATTACACTACATTATGTGTCCTGCAAAACTCCACACTTTCCCTATTGAAACCTCCATCCCTTTGCTAATATTACTTCACGACACTGTTGGATGTGAAGAGAGTTCTTAGTACTACAATAGCAAAAAAAAAATTGTTGCGTGACATAACTACAAATTAGGTTTTGCATAAAGTAAATCAGAAGAGTTTATGAGACAATTAAGATTCAGGAGGTTTGGGAAATGGAGATAGATAGTGGCCAGGTCTATCGGGAATAGGAGAAACGTACATGTCAGGATTGGCATCAATCTTCCTGAAGAAGCCATCCATTGGGTAAACTGAGCTTATGAGCCTGTCAACTACTACATCAGTGTCAACATTGAAGTACGGAGTGTAAGATGCAACATTGAAGTATCCTTTCCAATTAGCTTGGTTTTCTACATCTCCATCTGCACCGCAAAAATAAACAGAGACATTAACAGACGCAATGCGTGCACACAAAGAAAACCACTTTTTACTTATTGAATCAAACAGTGCCACGCACCAAAGTTCACAGAATAAAATTAAGAAATAAAAGTGCTGATGATCTGCTTCATGCAACAGTCATGACACTGGCAACCCGCTGCAAGGAAATATTGTTGTGACCCATTCTACAAGACAAACGTACACTGCGTGAACTATGGACACTAACCAACAGTAACTTTCGACATTGCCCCAGTAAACAAAACAATTGCAGGACATATTCAAAAGAATATCCATGGGGAAACAATACGGTTCATTTGAAAAGCGATGCTGCTGCAGCTCAGCTAAGCACTTCAAAATATTCATCTCCCCTTCTCCTAAATCCATCATTCCCATTTCAAACCCGTTGTTCACTGTATACAAATGGGCCTCAACATTGGCAATGTAACCACACAGCATAATCACTTCCACTATACACAAAGCAAGCGGTGCAATTGACAATCGCGCATCCATAGCTGGCCCATTCGAATCCTGACAAATCACTACAGAACGTGGCCACCACTAACAGAAACATTAGTTCCACACAGTTATATACCTGCAGGGGCACCTGGTGGCTGATACCCCCCTCCATTCCCACCAGGAGCAGGGGGCAGAAACTCCTGCAAGCGCGCGGTAGAGGCTGCATCTGCAACCAAACCAAAACTAATTAGTACCAACCGCAACGACCGCAACACAGGCGATACAAGCGCGCGAACACCACGCCCCTACCTGCGGAAGGGACACCACCAGGCTTCCTGTCGTCGGGAGTCACAGCCTACAGAAGCCAACCACCCCAGATCAGCGACTAACCCGACGAAACAAGCGGCACGAATAAGAGGCGAGGAAGAGGGGCAGGGATTGCGTCGGTTACGGGTACGGAGCCGAGGAGGTGGCTGGTGGGGAGGTTGGCGTAGCCCTCGTCCATGGCCGGTCGCGTTGGCGTCGTCGCCTCTCAGCAGCCGCGCATGGCCGAACGGCTCGTCGCCGGAGCCGAGGTGGGATCGGGGGGATTGGGGAGCGGAGGGGAAAGGGGAGACAGCTCTGGCCGCGGAGGAGGGGAAGTCGTCGTCGTACGCCTCGTCCTCGGTTTTGCTTCGGAACGAAGCAGGCCACCCACTCGGGCCGGTGCTGGTGCGTGTTACATCTGGCAAGCCCAATGAGTGATCAATCGGCCCACCTGTCTAGTGGCCCACCGTGAATCCTTTTTTTCTTTTGAGAATCCCGTGAATCTTGGAATTAACACTTCCTTCTTTCTTCCATACAAGGCACTTGCAAGCAATTTTTTTTATTTTTAATCGACTTTTTAATTATATTTTTATTAATAACCGGCCGTTTTCGTAATTTGCAGAACTAGTCGTCCAGTCGCCCGACAGCCGGG
>LAPY01001902.1:27760-38991 GCA_000970635.1 Eragrostis tef | reverse complement strand
CGGTGCCGCGAGCCGAGGCTGCCTCAGACAGCGGTGAGGGCGACCGCGAGGTCTCCCACTTCCGGTGGCCAGATGCTGGTGCGGATCTGTTCCTTTCTCTGTCTGTTGGTTTTGTTTATCCATTCTGCACGTGCGCGCTCACTTGGCACCGTGCGGTGGTGGTGTGTCTGTTTCGCAGGTGTTCGTCCCGCCGCACCCGCTGATAAAGCACTGGGTCTCCGTGCTGCGCAACGAGCAGACGCCATGCGCCATATTCAGTGAGTTTTCTTCTGAATAACTTGTGAGTTGCGTGATACTTATAACTGAGCCCAGCTAATTGGTGGGAATTCATTGTTCTGCCGGGTTGGAATGTTGCTGGTGGTGTTTGATGCTGAGCAAACTGTTTTTCCCTGACAAATTCCTGAGTAATTCTTTGTTGTTGTGATAGAGAGCGCTATGGCGGAGCTTGGCAGGCTGCTCATATACGAAGCATCCCGAGATTGGTTGGTGAGTTGAAATCTTGCATGGCTAAGCATATTCTGTTATTGCTCAAAATTTATCCCAAGCACGTACAGTAGCGTTGTGTAAATCTTGAGCATCCTTCATCACTACCATCAAGCCACGGGCATGTTCCTTATCGTTCAATTATGTATGAATAATGCACTGCTCCCTAAAGGTGTGCAAAGTTCGGTCATTCTCAGGCACATCATTGAAGTTAGTGCATCAGATATCATGATAAATTGCTTCATACCTATGCAGCCTACAATCACAGGAGAGATAGAAACACCTGTAGCTGTATCCAGTGTTGAATTTATTGATCCAAGAGAGCCTGTTATGGTAAGTCTGTTTTCTTAACACTAAATTTTGTATCTGATGTTGTAGTGTGTTTTCGGTCATATTTAGTCTTTCCATTAGCGTGTCTAACAGGTTATTCCAATACTGAGAGCTGGCCTTGCACTAGCTGAAAATGCTTCATCAATTCTGCCAGCCACCAAGACTTATCACCTCTGTCCCGCAGTTCTTCGTCCCGCCGCACCCGCTGATAAAGCACTGGGTCTCCGTGCTGCGCAACGAGCAGACGCCATGCGCCATATTCAGTGAGTTTTCTTCTGAATAACTTGTGAGTTGCGTGATACTTATAACTGAGCCCAGCTAATTGGTGGGAATTCATTGTTCTGCCGGGTTGGAATGTTGCTGGTGGTGTTTGATGCTGAGCAAACTGTTTTTCCCTGACAAATTCCTGAGTAATTCTTTGTTGTTGTGATAGAGAGCGCTATGGCGGAGCTTGGCAGGCTGCTCATATACGAAGCATCCCGAGATTGGTTGGTGAGTTGAAATCTTGCATGGCTAAGCATATTCTGTTATTGCTCAAAATTTATCCCAAGCACGTACAGTAGCGTTGTGTAAATCTTGAGCATCCTTCATCACTACCATCAAGCCACGGGCATGTTCCTTATCTTTCAATTATGTATGAATAATGCATTGCTCCCTAAAGGTGTGCAAAGTTTGGTCATTCTCAGGCACATCATTGAAGTTAGATAGTGCATCAGATGTCATGATAAATTGCTTCATACCCCTGCAGCCTACAATCACAGGAGAGATAGAAACACCTGTAGCTGTATCCAGTGTTGAATTTATTGATCCAAGAGAGCCTGTTATGGTAAGTCTGTTTTCTTAACACTAAATTTTGTATCTGATGTTGTAGTGTGTTTTCGGTCATATTTAGTCTTTCCATTAGCGTGTCTAACAGGTTATTCCAATACTGAGAGCTGGCCTTGCACTAGCTGAAAATGCTTCATCAATTCTGCCAGCCACCAAGACTTATCACCTTGGTAAGTTTATTAGACAATGATTTGAGTCTTAGCAAATTAGAGTCAAATGATGCTCTTTCTTTTTTGTTAAATTCAGTCTGTCCATTGTTCTTGCATGTTGCTAATGTGCTTTATTAATTACCCAAATTCTAGCAATGCAAAAGCTGACACTGGACAAACTGGGTCTGGGCCCTCCTTGGTTTCTGCCAACAAACTAGATTTTGGAGTAGTAGCTTTTGAAAAAATAGCGTAGGGAAGGGAAAGAAACTAAGAAAAATAGAAATACTATCAGCATTCTTATTGCAAGCTGTGCAGCTGTACGTTCCTGCTCTTCCTAGGAACAGGGGAAGAAGAAAAGAGACCAAAATATGTTGCTGGTATTCCTAGGAATAAGGGAAGAAGAAGAAGAAGAAAAGAGACCAAAAACTACAGAACAATATTGGCCTCGAGTTTTAGTTAGATTTATTGAACTGACCTAGAAAGTTTTGAATTTCAGAAATGATTATGGCGAAATTATGAAGCATTCTTAAGGGGGGGCAATAGCACAATGCACTTTTTGTATTGGCCAATTCGACCTCTCCTTGTGTCATCCTCATGCTCGGCCACTGCGAGCTGATTATTTTGTTTACCTGTACACATGTACTAGAATTTGGTATCTAGATTTGGCACAAGCACATATACGGGTCATAAAGATAAAATATCTATATATTCTGTACTTCACCAATCACACTATTATTCTGCTTATCAATGATATATTTATGAAAATATGAATTTAAAACATTGCATGTGTGGCATCCAATGAAGGAGCTAAATGAGATATTTACACGCCCTGATATTTTAGATACTTTTGTCTTTAAAGCTCCAGACAATTATTCTTACTTGTTCTGTTTCATCGAAACATAAAGGCCTTCGTAGGGATGAAGAAACACTTCAACCTTCTGTATATCTGAACAAGTATGTTTCGTTCTTCCTAGCAACTCCATTTATGTTTGCACTGTTGCACACACTTTTTTGCAGTTACTCGTTCCCTGTTTTAGTTCACAAAAGTGCTTTGATTGGCTGTTATGACTTATGAGTCACATGATCCTATTAGACTAGTCGAGCATTACATCCTGCGATCGCAAATGTCGTTTTATGATTTTTATTTTGCAAGTTAATTCCCTAGTTCGACACATGGTATTTATGAGATACATTTAGTACAAATCAGTGGTTCCATTGCTATCTTGATAACAGTAAATACCTGTTTGTTGTTGCAAGTACCATACTTTGTGCTAATTAAGCGCACCATGTTTTCTTGCTCCCCTGCCCTGTTCTTTCTACAAGCACTGAGAAGAAGTAAACTACCACTAATAAGAACGCTCCAATGATTGTTCCTTCTTATTTTAATACAGTCTGCCAGACAAGATTCCAGAGGGGACTCGTGTGCTAGTTGTTGATCCAATGTTGGCCACTGGTAAACATTTATCTCTACAATCTACATAAACAACTTGTGTTCTGCCTATTGACCATGTATTTGAAAAAGAAAATGCTGTTAGCAATCTAGCCTTGTGGGTTGTGGCACTAAAGAAGCTGTGATATATGATAATATGAATACATTTTTTTTCCAACTATGAAAGGTAGATATAAACGTTACAAACTATCTCTCAGTAGTCAGTATAACCGGAATTGCATTGTACTCCGGGTTAGCTCAAGATACCACTAACCGGAGTATACTTTAGCTTTCATATGTGGAAATGGTATCTTGAAATATGCAACTTGTTCCTTTAGGTGGGACGATTGTTGCTGCTATTGATTTGTTGATTGATCGTGGAGCTACGAGCAAACAGATTAAAGTGGTAAGTTGCTGAAAACTTCTGTGCATAGCTGTTACGCTCCTCGGAGCATTTTACCTGTTACGAAACCACTATACCAACATTTACCACTACTATATCCACAATGTAGGTATCTGCTGTTGCAGCATCTCCTGCACTGCAAAAGCTCAGTGAAAAGTTCCCTGGGTAAGAATAGATGAGTTATGTTTTTATTAAAGGTTTATCTCGGATAATATTTACCATTTCTCTTCCATTCCAGGCTCCACGTGTACACAGGAATAATTGATCCTGAAGTAAATGAGAAAGGGTATTGTTCAAAACTTCACTGATACCTGCCTATGGTTCAATGCATGCAGCATCTAGCCTTGATTGTTGTCCTTAACGACTTTGTTCATATGTCCTGCAGTTTCATAGTTCCAGGGTTGGGGGATGCTGGCGACAGAAGTTTTGCCACATAGTCGAAGTATGAACTGTTCATTGGACTAAGCCATGTTCTACCAGCGGGAGTATTTGCATGAGTTGAGAGTAGAAGAGGTGTTAATTGTTTGTAGATTTCCTTTACTTGAGACGTTCCTTTTCAATGAGAGACTTAGCTGCATATAATTATGTATTTATGTTACTCCCAATTCTATAAGTTATGCATATAATCCAGTTGTGTATCCTTAATAAAAGAAAGGTGTTTTTTCAACAAGTGTATCATAGCTTCTCCTTCCAACCTCGTAGCCGTGGTGCCAAAATTTGACAGTTTAAAGGGAAGAGTTTTTTTGTCCCCCAGGATTGCTCTTGCTTGGTCAATGAAGCTGTGCTTGCTAATATTTCTCCAATTATTAATCTTTGTTGTTGTGATAGAGAGCGCTATGGCGGAGCTTGGCAGGCTGCTCATATACGAAGCATCCCGAGATTGGTTGGTGAGTTGAAATCTTGCATGGCTAAGCATATTCTGTTATTGCTCAAAATTTATCCCAAGCACGTACAGTAGCGTTGTGTAAATCTTGAGCATCCTTCATCACTACCATCAAGCCACGGGCATGTTCCTTATCTTTCAATTATGTATGAATAATGCATTGCTCCCTAAAGGTGTGCAAAGTTTGGTCATTCTCAGGCACATCATTGAAGTTAGATAGTGCATCAGATGTCATGATAAATTGCTTCATACCCCTGCAGCCTACAATCACAGGAGAGATAGAAACACCTGTAGCTGTATCCAGTGTTGAATTTATTGATCCAAGAGAGCCTGTTATGGTAAGTCTGTTTTCTTAACGATAAATTTTGTATCTGCTGTTGTAGTTTGTTTTCGATCATATTTAGTCTTTCCATTAGCGTGTCTAACAGGTTATTCCAATACTGAGAGCTGGCCTTGCACTAGCTGAAAATGCTTCATCAATTCTGCCAGCCACCAAGACTTATCACCTTGGTAAGTTTATTAGACAATGATTTGAGTCTTAGCAAATTAGAGTCAAATGTTGCTCTTTATTTTTTTTTGTTAAATTCAGTGTGTCCATTGTTCTTGCATGTTGCTAATGTGCTTTATTAATTACCCAAATTCTAGCAATGCAAGCTGACACTGGACAAACTGGGTCTGGGCCCTCCTTCCTTTCTGCCAACAAACTAGATTTTGGAGTAGTAGCTTTTGAAGAAATAGCGTAGGGAAGGGAAAGAAACTAAGAAAATAGAAATACTATCAGCATTCTTATTGCAAGCTGTACGTTCCTGCTCTTCCTAGGAAGAGGGGAAGAAGAAAAGAGACCAAAATATGTTGCTGGTATTCCTAGGAATAAGGGAAACAGAAGAAGAAAAGAGACCAAAAACTACAGAACGATATTGGCCTCGAGTTTTAGTTAGATTTATTGAACTGACATAGAAAGTTTTGAAATTCAGAAATGATTGTGGTGAAATTATGACGCATTCTTAAGGGTGAAAATAGCATAATGCACTTGTTGTATTGGCCAATTCGACCTCCCCTTGTGTCATCCTCATGCTCGGCCACTGCGAGCTGATTATTTTGTTTCCCTGTACACATGTACTATAATTTGGTATCTAGATTTGATGCAAGCACATTTACGGGTCAGAAGCCTAAAGCTTGAAAGATAAAATATCTATATATTCTGTACTTCACCAATTCACACTATTATTCTGCTTGTCAATGATATATTTATGAAAATATGAATTTAAAACATTGCATGTGTGGCATCCAATGAAGGAGCTAAATGAGATATTTACACGCCCTGATATTTTAGATACTTTTGTCTTTAAAGCTCCAGACAATTATTCTTACTTGTTCTGTTTCATCGAAACATAAAGGCCTTCGTAGGGATGAAGAAACACTTCAACCTTCTGTATATCTGAACAAGTATGTTTCGTTCTTCCTAGCAACTCCATTTATGTTTGCACTGTTGCACACACTTTTTTGCAATTACTTGTTCCCTGTTTTGGTTCACAAAAGTGCTTTGATTGGCTGTTATGAATCACATGATCCTATTAGACTAGTCAAGCATTAGATCCTGCAATCGCAAATGCCAATTTATGATTTTTATTTTGCAAGTTAATTCCCTAGTTCGACACATGGTATTTATGAGATACATTTAGTACAAATCAGTGGTTCCATTGCTATCTTGATAACAGTAAATACCTGTTTGTTGTTGCAAGTACCATACTTTGTGCTAATTAAGCGCACCATGTTTTCTTGCTCCCCTGCCCTGTTCTTTCTACAAGCACTGAGAAGAAGTAAACTACCACTAATAAGAACGCTCCAATGATTGTTCCTTCTTATTTTAATACAGTCTGCCAGACAAGATTCCAGAGGGGACTCGTGTGCTAGTTGTTGATCCAATGTTGGCCACTGGTAAACATTTATCTCTACAATCTACATAAACAACTTGTGTTCTGCCTATTGACCATGTATTTGAAAAAGAAAATGCTGTTAGCAATCTAGCCTTGTGGGTTGTGGCACTAAAGAAGCTGTGATATATGATAATATGAATACATTTTTTTTCCAACTATGAAAGGTAGATATAAACGTTACAAACTATCTCTCAGTAGTCAGTATAACCGGAATTGCATTGTACTCCGGGTTAGCTCAAGATACCACTAACCGGAGTATACTTTAGCTTTCATATGTGGAAATGGTATCTTGAAATATGCAACTTGTTCCTTTAGGTGGGACGATTGTTGCTGCTATTGATTTGTTGATTGATCGTGGAGCTACGAGCAAACAGATTAAAGTGGTAAGTTGCTGAAAACTTCTGTGCATAGCTGTTACACTCCTCGGAGCATTGTACCTGTTACGAAACCACCATATCAACATTTACCACTACTATGTCCACAATGTAGGTATCTGCTGTTGCAGCATCTCCTGCCCTGCAAAAGCTCAGTGAAAAGTTCCCTGGGTAAGAATAGATGACTTATGTTTGTACTAAAGGTTTATCTTGGATAGTATTTACAATTTCTCTTCCATTCCAGGCTCCACGTGTACACAGGAATAATTGATCCTGAAGTAAATGAGAAAGGGTATTGTTCAAAACCTCACTGATATCTGCCTATGGTACAATGCGTGCAGCATCTGGCCTTGATTTTTGTCCTTAACGACTTCCTTTGTTCATATGTCCTGCAGTTTCATAGTTCCAGGGTTGGGGGATGCTGGCGACAGAAGTTTTGCCACATAGTCGAAGTATCAACTGTTCATTGGACTAAGCCATGTTCTACCAGCGGGAGTATTTGCATGAGTTGAGAGTAGAAGAGGTGTTAATTGTTTGTAGATTTCCTTTACTTGAGACGTTCCTTCTCAATGAGAGACTTAGCTGCATATAATTATGTATTTATGTTACTACCAATTCTATATCACTGCATAGAATATAAGAGTAATCCAGTTGTGTATCCTTAATAAAAGGAAAGTGGTTTTCCAACAAGTGTATCATGCCATGCTCCTTCCAACCTCGTAGCTGTGATGCCAAAATTTGACAGTTTAAAGGGAAAAGTTTTTTTTCCCAGGATTGCTCTTGCTTGGTCAATGAAGCCGTGCTTGCTAATATTTCTCCAGTTATTAAGGAGCAAAGCCAACACATGTTGTTATTGTTTCCAGATATTAGTGGAGACAGAAAAAGCTTGACACACCCTGATACTCGCTCTAACCCAACTTTCTTGAAACGAATCCTCAAAACAATTTCTCACACGACGTAAAACAAACCAAAAGAGTGATGTAGTATGCAGTCATTTCAACAAACAACATATGGTTTGATCCGAGATCGGGATACACTTTTTACATTCTTTACATGCTGTCCTTTATCCTATGCTCGGTTACGGAGAAGTCTGAATAATAAAAAAAAGTTATTGTGATCTGGCGGGCTGTAAGCTAAGTCGTAGCATCAGTTGCCGAGCCAAACCAAGTACTTCTCCCATCCACATATCTCCTACAAACAGCACGGATGTTTCAGCACAAGACACCTTTTCTTACCACATGAATCTGCATCGAAAATTCAAGTAATTAATCAGCAACTATTGCGAGATCTGCTTATCTTCATAACAATTCAGATACCAATTAATTTGCAGGAACAGATCCGGATACATTTAGACATTAACAGGACTACTTACATGGAAGAAACACAAGAGACCTTAAAGCTCGCTATAATTCCTCCAAACAGCTCGGAATTCCTCTCTGAATGTATTGAGGCGTGCTTTCAAATTAGGAGTTCTGAAGCTTGCATGAAGCACAGTTGCTGTACAAAAGAAAAGACCATAGGGTCACTGTATCTGATATACATAATATCAAAACTCAGAACCATACACTGGGCATACCAAGTAGCGCAATAAGAAGTGCCCACAGGACTGTGAGGAGACTGCAGGAGGTCAACCATAGTATACAGCTAACTGAACAAATGAAAACAGGTGGTGTCAGTTTCCAATACTATGGTGTGAAATAGCTTTTTGCGAGCAAACTTGAGTGTTCTACAAACCTGCAGAAAAGAACAGGACAAACACCCAGCGAGGTCGTCCACAAATATGAATTGATCTCTTTGAGCTTGGTCGACCACGAATAACAGGGCTGGCAACGTCATTGACAATGGCATTTAACATCACCTCATTTTGTAGCCACCCACAATAAACAAATAAAAAAGGACCGTAAACTAAAATACCCACGTCATTGGCGGCCTCATCTTTGCAGCTAAGTGTGGTGAAAATTGCCTCACAGTCCTTGTGACCTTCTCATTGAAAGTGACTGCAAAGCTGAAATATCAAAGAAGATAATTAGCTGAGTAATCATCGGAACAGATGGTTTCTTGACACACGAAATCTGAAGGATTGTGTGCAACGACTTTTGGAGATTTTATTCCCATACAGGTATGACTTTGCAATGGTTGCAATCACATCGACAAACCAGGATAATTAAGAATACAATAAATAGAGACATGCATCCTATCCTGCTTCCACAATAAACGATTTCTTAGTAATTTATGGAGGAACATGGGGTTTCAGAAGAAACTTACACTGCTAGGTAAACACTTCCCTGTTTACTAAAGGAATTACCAAACACTATATTATTATGAGAAGCAATTCATGTGCCAAAGTTCTGGGGTAAACTGCAGATATTCATGTGATTATATAGAAATTCTGTTTAGACTGGTAAATCTGAAAATGTAACATATAGATCACAGATGTTATAGACCTAGACAGTACCAGAGCACTAGAACTCAACTTCATCAGCTCCATCCAGATTTTTGTAACCAATTTTGATAGTTTTTGGAGATCGTAATGCTCTGACAAATATTGTGCCTCATACTCCTCTAGACCTTTCTTTGTGAATTAGTAGTTCTGCTAGGAACTGTCAGTTTCGAAATATTAGCCAATTTAGAAGCTTTTAATTGTTTCCACTGTTAATTAGTCAGTTTGTACATTACAATAACTAAAAAAATTGTTATGTCAAATGAATAATGCTAAATACGTTTTTAAACTGTGTTTTGAAATTATCTTATGAAATAAAAAGGCAGCATCTGATGGTCATAATAGATTGACTAAGCAGCCGAAACTGATGTTTTTGTTAGAAATTTCTATGGAAGACAATAGTCAATAACACAGTTATCTTATTATCTTTATTATTTCAGAGTAAGAATACATTTAACCTTCACAGTTGGACAATCAGAAGAAACTTAAACAAAACCAAACTAGAAGCACAAGCAGCAGTGGATGCCAGCTAACCTGTCATTGAGAAATGCAATACTGACTCCAGTCATAAAAGCTGCAACGATAGCAAGTGGCTTCCAAAGGAAGGCCATGCCTGAGCATTTCAAAGCAGCACATCAATTTCAATATTAAAACAAAATGAAGGAAAAGATATATAAAGCCTTCTTCCTTACCGAGGATGAACATGATCAAGATGAAGTAGTTGGTTCGGTAGCTGCAGATCAAAACTATTCAAGTTAGTACAGAAAAACAACATAATGAAGCAGTCTTACAAGTTGGATAGTGCGCTATCCACCTTTATGAACTCATCGTATATAAGGTATAAAAAAAGTCCTAGCATGTCTCATAAATTCATGCATTCAGAAAATATCAAGCATCATGCCTTCATTCCTTCAATGCAACCGAAAGGAAGAAAAAACAGATTGGGAGTCACAAAATACGCCTAGCATATAACTAAAGCTCCAAGCTACAAAAGTCATATGCACCTTGTGTTATCAAAACAGCTGAATTATCCCATTGTTTCAATAAAATGCTCAATTATCCCATCATTTCAATAAAACACTGATCTAACATACCTATTCATGATCCGTATCATTGTAGTGTCAATTCATCGAAGATCTTTTAATGAACTAGACTGAAGCCCTAATGTGCTACACTAGACAAGACTGTCATAACTTGCTGGGATCATCAGACAAAATGACGTTACCCCTATGAGGAGAATACAAATGTCTTGTATTCTTTAACATCTGATGTTACTGAACCATGGAAGTGAAGCAAGGTCTACTACCGGATGAATCCATCAGGTGAAGTTAGCTAGTAATTAACTCTATGGTATCTGCACCAGATTTACCTGCATTAGCCGCAACAACATCATGCCCAGGAGCTATCGTATGGAGTTACAAGCACAAGCATGCGCGCATACACCCTAATCTACCCCCTTCTCAAAAAAGGTAACCGCCTGATCCAAGCACAAATTCGATCTAGATGGGTGCAAATCCTAGAGCAACTAGCCAAAACACGCACTCTCGACACAAATTCCTACCAAATCCTTCAAATTCAACACGGCAAGCTCGGTCCCAGACGAATCGTGGATGTGCCAGAGGTAGTACAGCGTTGAGGGGTTAGGGGGGAGAGGGGGAGGCGGATCGTACTAGTAGAGGTTGCACTTGAGGCGGCTGGTCCATTTGGTGTAGGAGCGGGGGACGGTGAAGCGGGAGAAGAACTCCGGGACGGGCCGCGGCGGCGTGGACCAGTCCACCTCCCGCAGCGCGTCCACCAGGTCCTCCGCCGTCACCGCGCTCCAGTCCATCGCCGGCGATCCCCCAGAGGCAACCGAACCCTAGAGAGCGTGCGACGGCGCGAGCGAGCGGGCGGGCAGGCGGACGGCGGCGAAGCTTCTAGACGGCTGGGCTCGGCGAGATGGGCGGGGCGGGGCGGTGCGGCGCGGTCCGGCGCG
>LAPY01001902.1:0-11176 GCA_000970635.1 Eragrostis tef | reverse complement strand
ACCACCAACCATCAGAAAACTAGCTGCAGGGACGAAGCAACGAAGAACCCAACCAACCCACGGAGCACGGAAGCTGACCTGGAGACGGCCGGGTCGTCCACCATGTAGATGAACTCGGAGCCCTGGATCTCCTCCTCCACGAGCCCGTAGTCCAGCAGCCACCCGCCGCCGCTTCCGCTCTGCCCCCCGGCGCAGCTCATCGCCGCGCGCCTAGTAGCTTGCCCGGGGAAGATTTTTCGCAGGTGGGGGGTGTGGTGTGGAGAACGCGGGGCGGGCACGAGCCGGGAGGACGGGAGAGAAAGAGAGCGCGAGATCGGCACGGCCCCCTCCTCCTTGGTTCCTTGCCGTGTGCGGCGGTGTGGTGCGGGTGGGTGGAGGGATCGCGTGCTTCTTCTTCTTCAGTGCCTGCGCCTGCTGCCTCCCGCTCCTTCCTTTTTGGCCTTTTGGCGCGGCTAAACAACACGCAACATGGATGGATGGCCTGGCCCCCTTCCCTTCCCTTGCCGTCCCGGCTCCGGGTTGGCTTTTGGCGAGTAAAATACGCGCCCCTGGCGCTTGGGTGCGGCCCCGGGCGAGCGCGGTGGGGAAGCGGTGGCGTGGCGTGGCGCGGTTGGCCCCCGCGGCCGGACGGACGCGTGGGTCCGGCGGCCGGGGGTGGCTGGCTAGTTTATTCGCTGGAGACGGGCGCGCGCGCGTGTCGCTTCGGCAAAAACTGGGCATTTGGGTGGGGGCAGAGGCGTGTGGAGCGCAGCCGGGTCGCGTGGGCGTCGTCGTCGTCGTCATCGGCAACGACGGTCCGTTAGCGGCCGCGGCGGGGTCAAGATTCCGAGGCCTTTCGGCACGACCGCTACGTCCCGTCCGGGGCCTAACTAACCCCGTAGGTGAAATTTTGCTCGGCGACACAGCGAGTGCACGCACGCTTCAGCGGCGTCACGGCGCTATCTCGGTGATGCCCTGCGTCGTCCCGAGAGGGGAATCAAATCAAACACGCACGGCACAGCTGCCCGGACGGACAGGACGCGCTGTGCTTGCTTCCCAGCTGTGAGTTGTTGTGCTGACACCGACCGCTCCAGCGTCGTCATTAACTGCCCTCAAAAAGAAAAAAAGCGTCGTCATTAACCGAATTTCCTTTCTGGTTAGTAGTATAAACAGAGGTACGTGGTCTGATCAGTGGTTGAGGAGCGAAGAAATCGCCCGGTTCTTCGATCACGTCCGACGTAACCAAACACTGAGGACGTCACTCCACATTCGCATCATTTTTTCGTGTTAAACAAATGCATTAATGCGCTTGACACGTGACCATGCACTCAGGCTTTGTGCGCATCACTATGTTAGCGTTTAGGTATGTGTTCATCCAGATGCACCACTTCTTTAATCCAATGGGAATTCAATTGTTTAGGTGAAAGAATCTCTTGTGTCCGCGAGTGCTTTCAGATTGTCCACAAAAGCAAAGTGTTAGGCACACATAAAGTAGAAGAAGTATGGTCAAACCTGAAGTAATGAAATCTTCTACTATGACAGTTTTCTACTGGTAATACAAAGTTCAGAGCTCTAGTGGCTAGTGAGATTGGAGCGCATGAAAAAGTTTTATCTCTTCCGGTTCCGATAAATCCCGGTGAACCTTTTAGCAATTATAAACACTTTCGATAGTTTCTTTCTCACGTACAAACTACACAAGGACTCTTGCATTATCCCTTTTAGTCCTGTGTTGCGTTTGAAATTATTTCCACCAAGCAAACACAAAAATGTCCTTAGGCTATGCAGTTGTTGTTGTTGTTTTCTCTGTATTTTGATTTGTTCTTAAATAATCATAAGTAATTGGCTTCCCTCAAAAACTAAAATACAACAAGGAACACGAAAGCAAGAGACTCCGCTACTTGCGAGATAATATGACACACAAAATATGTGACATAGGCTTGCCTTTTGCAAATCGCACTTCCTCTTCCAAAAAAAGGGAGCAAGGATTCTATGGCGACATTAGAGACTCATAGTGACCTCGTAGTTGATCGGCAAATCAACACGAAAAGTGAAAGTGCATATTCTAAACTTAAACAAATATTTGTGTTCATCTCAATATATGTACGAGGTGCCTACAATCACGACGAACCTAGTAGGTTGGCTCGTGCATTTGCACCTATGAGTGATCGATAAAAAAATCACCGCTTCAGTGAGCTTGTGAAAAAAATCACAAGCATGTGTCAAGTTTGAATAAATGCAACCAATTACTATATGTAGGGTGTAAGAGGTGAATTTCTACATAATTTCAACATTTAACTTCATTTCTTTAAGGCACTATCAAATTGCCAGATGTGAATAGTCAAGTGTCATTGGCCGTTTTCTTATGTCCATTATATTATATTGTGCATCTAGTGTACCAAGTATTTAATTTTTTTTTATAATCTTTCGCCGCCAAACCATAGAGGATTACACCACACGCCTTCCAAGAAATGCTACCGGTTTTTTTGTAGGCTCGTGGCAGGAGCACGCAAGCCGCAAAGGCCACGGAACCTGGATTAACATAATCCCTTCACTCAGCCTTCGCTTCCAGAACCCGATTACAATAACACACCTTATCAGCCACGAACGAAGACTGTGTCTGCCACACTGTTCGTGAGCTTTTGGTGAAGCCGAAAGGCCATGCTTCGGCCAACTTGTCAAGGCCCGTGAGATGGACAGGTTATAGGCAAGGACCAGGGTGTTGTTTATCAATCATTGTTGCAGACATGCGAACGGGTTACGGTGTGTGAAAGGGGCTTATCATTGACTTGGCGCGTGGCCATATTAGGAGGCTGCCATCGATCCAACGATGCCATCGGGTTATACTCATAGCTCGTCCATGATGGAAGATTCTTCCTAGACGCTAGCTAGCTCCATCCTGATCTATTATTCCATTATCCACGAGAAATGTTCGTCATGATGTCGTAGCATCCAACCTAACCACTAAATTTATTTGCAAGGTGATTGATGAAATTTCAAGTCATTTTCTTTCTTCTTCTTCTTTTTTGAACTTTTCAAGTCATTTTCGATGTGCAGGACACTGGTGTTGCGCGGCAGTCATGACATCCTTGAGCCGAAGCAGCGCAGAGCGCTCAAGCAACTGCCGCCATGGCAGGCCCAAACCCATTTGGGCCATTGCCACAGCGAGGAAATCTCATCGTGGTAGTGTGTGTAGAGATTCGTGTGTTGGGCTCCCTTGACGCGGTGGATCGTGTGTCAGTGCTCGGTTTCGGCCAGAGTGCTACGTCTGCTCGGCTGTGGGCCGTTGCAGTCCATGCAATCTGCCTTTTCCTTTTATTTTGACCGAACTTCTGTTCGGTAGTTGCCTAGTAATTGGTATCCCAAGATCAGCCGCAAAAGGTTCTTTCTTTTGCTACCTTCGTTCTTAAATATCTCTACTATTTAATATGACTAACATTCTCTAAAAAAAGATTATTATGACTAATAGAGGTCGTACACTTTCGTTGTTCGTCCTGTCAGCATCCGAGTTTAAGACGAGTTTGAATTCAACTGTGTGTTGTGAAATGGGTCTTGGCGTAGCAGTTAAGGACCTTAAGGCTCCCGAGTAGCACCTTTCAGGTTTTGAGTTCGACTTTTCGTGAGAGCGAATTTTCTAGGATTTAACGGTTTTGTTCTTTCAGTAGTAGACGAAGTAGCTGTGAACAACGAGGCGCCAATGGCGAATTCTTCAATTTCGAGGATTTGCCGACTCAGTCTTCCGCGCCAGTGGCAACTTCTTTAATTTCAAAGATTTGTTGATGCAGTCTTCGAAGATGCTTATAAGAGTATGATTCAGATCTAGCCGGATCCCATGCGGCCGTGTGTGCTGTCTGGTGTGATCTCCTCTTTGGCACCATTCATATTCTTTCACGTGTCCCAAGGAAGATGAATCTTTTTTTATTTCTCTCATAAATCATTGAAATTTGTAAAATCAATAGAAAAATAAATCTTAGCAAAATGTGAACCAATTTTTTTTTTAGAATCAATATGACTAGGTCTAATGGTACAATCAAAATCTTATGCTTTTCGGTAGATAGTTTTATAAATTTCTGATAACGAAAAGAAAAACAAATGCACATCCGCATTTTTGTGCATGGAAAAACCTTCAAATTTGGCATGCATACATATCTTTGTATTAGTGAACCATCAACGAGTTTCGTAATTAATTTTGTCATATTTTAGCAGTAATGCCATTTCTTTATCAGCACTGTTTTAATTGTAGTATTTTATTTCTGAATGGTTTTGGAATAAATTTTGTGTAGGTTGCTTTTGATGATACTATCTCTCTCTTAAAAAATTCTTTCATTTTTATTCCTTCCAAAACCTTCAAATTTGGCATGCTAAAATAATCGTTCTTTTAGTAATAACCTTAGAAAAATGTTCAACGATCGTGTATGTATCTTATCCGGTTTTCATCCTGCAGCTCCTCCCTAAATGTTATGTTCTTTATCCCTAAATGAAAAAGATAACATTCAGAGTTGAGTTTTGTGATGATTTTCTGTTTTCAGTTGTTGTAGTGATTTTTTAAGTAATGGAGTTTAAGCTCAAGAGGGTCCATGCCCCCTTCCCAGTTCACAATTAAGCTCCATCTCTATAGGGGAGATTGGTTACTTCGTCGTTAACATAAATACTTTTATGATAAATAAAAAAATAAGTAGTTTAGAAACACTTATTATTTTCTGAAGTAACATAAATACGGCTCAAGGCCGTGTTTTGCATTCGTTGGGCCTGGTTCACACGTCATACGGGTCCCTCCTCATGTAAACTCTTATGCTTTTGTCTCATTTCGCATAAATAAGTTAATCTGAATTATTGTATATTTTTAGCTTGGGATTTTAACTTGGTTGTTGCGTGTTGTTTAGTCCCAGATATATGAGACTATTGGCGTAGCAACAATGTTGCGCTGCTACGGTAGCAGTATCCAGCAGCCACCCTGAGCTCTCTTGGGCCAAATTCCAACAGGCTTTGGGCCGGGACTGCACACCCAGCATGCTATATGGGCTTGTTTATTTTAGCAACTTATCGAAGCACAAGTTTTTCGTTTTCAGAATCATTTGTGGCGAACTGTGCCGTTTGTGCGCCACACTGCCTTTTGATTCTAGCTTCGGCGCTGTCAGTACTATGGAGCATCACCTGCTTCGTCACTGTATCGCCCCAAGGAAACCGTTATGCGTGAGAAAAAAGAACAGGGCAATTTGTTTATTCCTCCTACCCCTCAGTGCAGCGCAGGCAGAGCAAACCCAACAAACTGAACAATTTCTCTTTTAAAAAGCCTACACAGCTAGTCCCGATGACTTGTTTATCCATCCATGCAGGCTGGCAGTACTGCAGCCACTGCAGAACAATAGGCCAGGGGCAGGGCAAGGCGAGGGCTGGCTGTGGCACGATGCAAAAGCCCGTGGTTCCGCTGTGCCCATCCAATCCAGTTCGACGTTTACTTCCACTCCAGTTCGATCGGTTCAGTGTGAGCCTGCCTGCTTGCTGCCGTTCCCACTTCCCAAGAAAAGCAAATATTCTATGCGGGAGCAGTGGCGCAAGAGGGTCCATGCCCCCTTCCCAGTTCACAATTAAGCTCCATCTCTATAGGGGAGATTGGTTACTTCGTCGTTAACATAAATACTTTTATGATAAATAAAAAAATAAGTAGTTTAGAAACACTTATTATTTTCTGAAGTAACATAAATACGGCTCAAGGCCGTGTTTTGCATTCGTTGGGCCTGGTTCACACGTCATACGGGTCCCTCCTCATGTAAACTCTTATGCTTTTGTCTCATTTCGCATAAATAAGTTAATCTGAATTATTGTATATTTTTAGCTTGGGATTTTAACTTGGTTGTTGCGTGTTGTTTAGTCCCAGATATATGAGACTATTGGCGTAGCAACAATGTTGCGCTGCTACGGTAGCAGTATCCAGCAGCCACCCTGAGCTCTCTTGGGCCAAATTCCAACAGGCTTTGGGCCGGGACTGCACACCCAGCATGCTATATGGGCTTGTTTATTTTAGCAACTTATCGAAGCACAAGTTTTTCGTTTTCAGAATCATTTGTGGCGAACTGTGCCGTTTGTGCGCCACACTGCCTTTTGATTCTAGCTTCGGCGCTGTCAGTACTATGGAGCATCACCTGCTTCGTCACTGTATCGCCCCAAGGAAACCGTTATGCGTGAGAAAAAAGAACAGGGCAATTTGTTTATTCCTCCTACCCCTCAGTGCAGCGCAGGCAGAGCAAACCCAACAAACTGAACAATTTCTCTTTTAAAAAGCCTACACAGCTAGTCCCGATGACTTGTTTATCCATCCATGCAGGCTGGCAGTACTGCAGCCACTGCAGAACAATAGGCCAGGGGCAGGGCAAGGCGAGGGCTGGCTGTGGCACGATGCAAAAGCCCGTGGTTCCGCTGTGCCCATCCAATCCAGTTCGACGTTTACTTCCACTCCAGTTCGATCGGTTCAGTGTGAGCCTGCCTGCTTGCTGCCGTTCCCACTTCCCAAGAAAAGCAAATATTCTATGCGGGAGCAGTGGCGCATGTCATTTCCGAGGCGAAAGCACGTTGCGCCCCTGCCGCTGTGGTGGTGAGTGACAGCCGCGGCAGGTCGTCGGAGAGGAGGAGGTGGCCACTCCATCGGATTAGACAAACAAAAGCCCCAAGGGCCATCAGGCATCTCGTTAAAAGTGGCAAGCCAAATCCAGAGACGGATCGTCAGATCGGCGGCCAGATCTTAAGAGTGGAAAGAACATATGCTTAACGAGATCAGCCACCACCGCAGATTAGCTAGGGTTAAGAAAAGAAAAGTCCCTTAGCTTTGGCTGCTTTGGCACTTCCATGGCGTCGCCTGTGGCCCACCAGTGATTTGTTAACAATGATGGAGAAGGAGATAGTGAGGAAAGGTCTTGCGTTAAAAGAAGCCGGCACTACGGATGATCAGAGAAGGAAGGAAGCAAGCAAAGGTTTACCAGTGTTGCAGTTGCTAACTGCCAGAGAGTGAAAAGATGTCTAGTACTGTTATACGACAGATCACCTGATCAAGTAGCAGTATTTGTACCGCTGCATGATGATCCTCTGATCAAGCTAGCAGTCCCGTCCTTAAGTCCTTTGCAAGTTAACAACTGAAAAGATATGTGAAACGCTAGTTTAAGCTGTCGATTCCGAACAGAAGAAAATTCGACGACAAAAGGAACAAAGCACCTATTTGGTCCCATCGTAAATTCAGTCCAAAATACAGCCCCGCAGCTCTCGCCGCTCCAGGTACTGTACTGCTCGGATACCCAACGAGTCTCTGCTAGCTGAAAAGATGCTTACAGCTCTACCCCGGCAGTGCTGATATGAGTTAACGTGATTCCGATTTGACAAGAGAGAGTTCTCGTTTTTCACGTCAAAAGAAGGCTACTACTCCTGCAACAGAGAACCGGAATGTTTTGGCAGCCTTTCCTCTCCCATACATACAACACACATTCACAGAGATGAAGCTCTGAGTGAAGCTTGCAAACTCCAGTTCTCCTTCCATGAGTGGCAATGATCACACATGTGCTTTATCCATGGAGGAGAAAGGCAGCACATCTCATCCTACTCATTTTCTTCAGTTGGCATGCATGCAGAATCAGAGAGCAATAATCTGCCCATGCAGGCACCACACGCCTAGAAAAGAAAGTTGGCCACAACACCCTTTTCAAACAAGAAGAACAGTGGTCGCTTTTTGAGAGAGAAGCAGCCGCAGTGCAGTAGTCAGTGACGTGCACGGATTCCATCCACGCAAAAAAGCTCGTGTATGGAGCCCCCCAGCTGTTATTCTACTCCTCGCCGGCCAAAGCGTACATCAAATCAGGTGCTGCAAGACCGAGGCCCATGGATAACTGATCCCAGGTAACATGGGCTTTTATACTGGGGAAAAGTAAAAAAAGCACGGGCCAGGACAGGTCTCGATCGATCATGACATTGCTTGCCCATGTCACCGCTGCCTAATTGGCCAGTTGTTTAGTGTGTTGATCAAGGCGAAAGCTAGCCTGCGATAGGCACAGCTCAGCCCTAACTGGTGGTGTTAGGGCGGTGACAAGGCCTTTGTGGAAGGTTAGCCGATGGGCAAATCATGGCTTGTCCAAGCTTTAGGAGGCTACTCCATCTAAGGATGCAAGATCTGGCACAAATTAATACTGCCACCACCTGCTTTCTTAGTTTAATGGGATACATGGAAAGGCTAACTACAATCCATGAAGATAAGGCTATCCTATGCAGTCATATTTTAGGGCTACACAATGAAGCTACAGGCTGTAAATTATTGTAAGTATGTAACCTACATTTCAGCCGGATATATGCTGGGGATACGTGGAGCAAGAATCCTTTATTTGCCACTGAGAAACAATCTACTAGGATCACTCCAATTGCATGTCAAAGGAATAGTACACGTTAACAAGGCTTAATCGATCATATGAGATTAGAACAAATAGGGTACACCACTACTACAGCTGGTCTTGAATCAAAGGTATGGTCATGCCCTCTATCGCCCCCCACATTGTCAACACGAGAGGCACACGAACGCCCCTTTCTTCAATTGTGCTACCTCTAGTACAATACATCTGGATCACATCTACATGGATTGCATGCAGAAATCCTACCACACGATCAACCAACGAAGTCATGCACCAAATGGCCACCAATCTCCTTGGTGAAATGCCGGTCCTGGCCTCCGAATGATCCCATCACATAGGCGTCGCTCACGTCCTCCAGACCGAAACGGTGCGCTAGGTTAAGCGGAAGCGCTGCTGGAAGGGGCTCGGCGATGTATGTCCGGTTGTTCTGGTGAAGGCCGAGGGTAAGCGATACACCGCTATTAGCGGCGCCACCGAGGCTGATCCCTTCTGCTTGCTGGGGGTGTGACAATGCAAGGCTGTGATGCCCGGCCAGCCCATTGTATGCAAAGCTCACCCCCTGTCCTGACATGTCATGGGGTATGTGGGATAACTCATCTTGGATTTGCCGGGAAGCCGGGGAGCTGAGGTTCCTTGTCATGCCGCTACTTTGGCCCCGTTGAGAACTTGAAGGATCAGAAGGCTTCCCGCTGCTGTCCGATGAATGTTGCGCTTGCTGCTTGCCGAACTGATTCTTTTCCAGAGATGAGTTCTTATGCACCTGCCGCATCTCGAGGTTGTGAATTTCTTCCACCATTGGCTTCCAGAGTCTCACCCTTGCGTTGATAAACCAGTTCGATACCTGCACATTGAATGCCCAAGCTTCTGATCAGGTACATAATAATATTTCAGCAGTATTTTACTTCGAAAAAAATGGGGGATTGAAAATGCAATAAAATGTTTCAACAGTTCACAGGAATTTCTTGTTAATGTTGAACTTCCAAAAATATTCTTATATAGTTTCAGCAACACAAGAAATTGGAGGCAAAGTTCCTTGCCTGGTTCCGTGTCAAGCCTGTCTGTTTAGCTAACATTTGCTTGTCACTATCAGTAGGATACCTGGAAAACAAGAGCTAAACATGAGGCTCAAATAGATGTAGCACATCTCTTTTATGCCGTAAACTAATGCATGGTTTATTTCGTTTCCAAACAGTAAATAAATCTGGTGCATAGTATTGATCACAAAAACATCTCCTTGAGATTATCAACCAGATATTCATGTTATGTGTCAAATCAGACACCATGTAACGAAATTCCCAATATGATGCCACGGATCAATTAAGAAGAACAAGCCATGCCTTCGGCCACTGATTTCCTTAAAATAAATATACTTATCATATTATTGCAGGTCTGATCTAATTAATTTATAGGGATTCTGTTTAGACAAGTTTAAAGTAGTTTGCTTACGAAAAAAAGAAAAGATGAGGTAGTTAGTAGTAGCAGATTGCAATTTCACTCAAGGTCCTACTATGATCAACCAATCAAAGTCATAAAATGCCTCTATTGTAGAGCGTATATTTTAGTGCGCATAAATTTTTATTTTATTTGTTCAAATTTGCTATATTGGATGCAAATAAAATGCTTTTCAAGTTCATGTACAATCAGGATGACAAATAGCAAGTGGGCACCATGCAAAAATCCATAAGCAAATTGAAAAGGGGTTAAGATAGTAATGAATCAGCAAGAATGTTTTATGTGGCGGAATAGCAACCGTTTACCAAAATTTTCTCCATAATGACTTTTATCTCTTAAACATATTCACAGAAAGCAGTGGTTATTATGCACTTATAACAAGCAAAAATACATTCAGTGTGAACGCAAAGATAAAAGCTTTCAATAAAGCCGATGAGTTTGAGCCGTCGGTTTGATCGGAACTATATAAGCATTTATACCATGCTCAGGATCTATGCATCATTCTATCCCTAAGAATCATTATATTGCGCAAGTAGCATGCCATCATGATATGTCATGTCCATGCTACTCAATGGATAAACACTTGATTAATGCACATCTGCATCATAACTCTGCAGTGTCTGCACAAACCTTAATATTTGTGCTCAAAAGCCCAATTCAGCCATCTTTCCAAGAATATTTGCCTTGGAAATGCCAGTTTCATCAAGTCCAAATTACTTAAGCCAGCAGCAAGATCTGAAGAATATACTTACGGATGCAAAAAGTGTTCGAAAAGCCATGCACGAAGAACAGACACCGCCCGCTCTGGAAGACCCCTTTGTGGCCTCCAAATGTTGTGAGGGTGGTTAAACGCATTCGCATTGCTGCCCCGCAGGAGGGTTGAGCCACCTCCCATAAGCGCAAAATTAGCCATATCCTCCTTGCCAATACCATCACTGGCAACCTTACTGTTGTTGCGCAATTGGCTCAGAATCATGCCTTTCAGACACTTGAAATGCTTTGACATTGTACGAAGAGCCATGGAAGCAAAGGGCGCAGCGTTATGACATTGTACGAAGAGCCATGGAAGCAAAGGGCGCTGCATTACTAAGCCCCGCAACGGTCTCAAACGAGGAGATCACGGCTTGTAGCTGCTGGTAGTACTGCTTGTACCGCTTGCAAACCTGCAAGGTTTCATGTAGTTGTGTTAGAACACACCAAAAGTGGTGAGTGAAGCCAAATAATGGATTGGACATGAAGCAAAATTGATAAGATTTTGATTAGCCCTCTGGACAAGACTTCACCAAAGCTTGTCTCTTACTTAAGCAAAGGATGCTTGAAATGCTTTCTAGGATAAATTACAACGTGAACAATAGACTTTTTTA
>LAPY01001901.1:35776-45784 GCA_000970635.1 Eragrostis tef | reverse complement strand
GTCATCGTCCAACTGAGTGTATTGAAAAGTCGATTGAGGAAGGAAAAGAACAATTCTTGTTCATGAATGCATGTCTCCCTAAGCAGAACCTTAAATAACAACCAAAATGCTAATTCTCAGAATAGTCACAAGATAACATATGGTGGTGGAATATAAGACAGAGCAAAAGAAAAAGAAAAAAAACAATTTAAAAAATACCTGGAAAGTTGCAGATGATGAAGATTCAGCATTCTTAGAGGAAGCAAATCCTGAGCCTTTGCAAAGTCGGAAAAGTATGTTTGTAACAGGTATCCATGATCTGTTATCAAATGCTGATAAAAGTGATCTTGGCAGTCCATTTATAGCCTCCTGGTTATTCTCGAAAACATGCATGAATTCTTTGTATTGTACAAGGACTGATATTGATTGAAGAAGAAGATCTTTCAAATCTGGATTTACTATCCTTGTATCATCGAAGTGTTTGACAACCAGAGTGACCTATTAGCAATAAAATGGAACTGTTAGATTATTTTCAAGCACTAAAGAGCAATGGATTTTTTTCGAGAATTTACACAATATTTGGCACTATAAGCTATCACTTGAGGGATTAGTCTATCATCAGTGGTAGACTCAAGATTGAGGAAGAAGGCCAAGTGTATGCTTTCCAGCAAACGAAAACACGACTTAGCCATCATGCCAAATAGATAGATTATCCTTGTTTGTCTATCGCTCTAATAGGGGAATGTGACAACACCATTCTTCAGGCTTGAATAGGAACGACGAGATTTTGACAGTTCAATTCTGCGTGCTTTATATGCTTTGCATATACTAACCTACACTAGGCTTTTAAACACTTGTGCTGTGTTCCAAAGAGAGAAGCTATAAAAGCAGGTAAACCCCATCACATCAGATTTGCTACTTTCGAGTGTGAACCTTCAATATCATTATTTTCAACAATAAATACAGGTGAAATTATATTTCATGCAAAGAAAATGTATCAAACCAATGAAATAAGGAGTGACAAGTTGATTCAGTACATACAAAGGAAGCCAGCCCTTGCTTAAGAAATACAGCAGGTGAAACAAAAGGAGGATCACTTCTTCGCAGGGCATGGAAACAATCAACCTGAAAAAGTAATTGAAGGGATATCAGCCTGGGCACGTAGTTTCGTTGTGAACGTAAAAACTTCAACAGCCAACGAACACACCAAAGACCAAACCTACCAGTGATTCGACATAGAATTCTGGAACGTATTGGAACATTATTTTTGATTTGCTAAGGACCAAAAGAAGCTCCACAACCCACATGCAAGTTGCATACATTCCCCTTTGCTTCCATGGAGAGAAAAGTGTGGCCCGGTACCTGAATACACCGAACAAAAAGTCAACAAATTAACTCAATGACCCCTAAAAGAAAAATGACTATGCCATCATATCTACAAGTTCCCATGCAGGGCCCTGACAAAAGTAATTCAAATTCAAAGCATATAAAATAAACTAATCAACATCGGCACAAGTTATTGGACTGGAAATAATAAAAACAATACCTCATTAGTTTGTCCCTACTAGCTAGGGGATACTAATAACAACTCATATATGTTGCGGATAAGTAAATATGACCATCCCAGAACAACTACAATAGTAAAACCATGTCTAACACATTTGTACACTTTGCTAGGTCACTGAAAGAGAGAAAACGCCATTTTACCAAGGGGAAAGTACACCAGAATGATAAAAAGATTTATCCTTTCAGAAATCATACCAAACACAATGCCTGATACAATCCACCAAATCCTCATGATAGCTATTCCGGGCTTCTTTCAAACGCCTAACTTGCTCTGCACATGATTTTTCTCGAATCTGTCTGTCAGTATCTTCTAGTAAAGAGATGGACTGTGATTGTTGCGACATGAAATAAAACGCCTGGATAGAACAAAAATTAAGTCATTACTTATAGTAAAATAAAAATAATATAAAAATGTCCTAGTATCATCCTAGGTTGGGTCTCGTTTTGTTAACATACTGGTGAGTATCAATGGACAGTAAATGTCAGCAAAAAACTGGTAGGATGGCTAGGATCACATGATTCATTTCAAGTGAAAGCATGACAGTCAAAGAACAACGTCTTATCTACAAATATTTGTGTAAATAGTTAAGTGTATAAGTTAGCTTTAAAGTGCTTTTGATGATGAATCCAATGATATTCATTTCACATTCAAAAAGTAATTATTTAAATCTATATTGTTGGTCAAAGTTCAATGAAAAAGTCAACGGTGTCATATAAAAAAGAACGGAGGGAGTATATTTTAATCACGTGAAGTTGTGGACCCATGATTCAATAGCACCACCACAAAGAGAAGTCGACAACAAAAGATTCAGATGTTGACAGACATATATGGCACATACTATCAAAGCAAAATAGATATATATCCTAACACCATAGGTGACTTAACTACATGCAAATATGTAAAACTAAAAACAACTTATACAAAGTATAGTTCAGAAAAGCACACGTATTTTCAAGGAAGCAAAGATATTGATCCTTGCTGCAGCATACGTGAGTTTGTCTGTTTCAAGAAAACGACAACGAAACATCACTTGCCTGTCTAAAATTTGGTGAGATACCCAAATGATATAATAATAGCATAACATCAAGCATCTCCTCTTCTTTAAGTGCTTCCGAGGAAGATTGAGCTGCCACTGGTATGCTTTCCAAATTATGCAATGTTTGGTAACCGTAATCAATTTCTGATTGAGTACTTGTGCTAGGTTTTTCTTCAATATCATCACCCAGGCTTCTCCCACTGCACTCAGCAGCAACATGAGATGATCTCTCAGGCATAGGCTTGCATGGGCCTTTTGAAGTTGACGGTATATACTTAGCATTGTCTTTGTATCTTAGACCTTCAGTGACATCTGTTACTGAGCAACAACAAGGCTTTTGTATTGTCGTATGTGTTACTCGTGTCTCTTCATCATCCATACAGCCTTCATCCCACTGCACTTCGTCTTCCACGGCATCAGCTTGGTAGTACATCAAAATATTTGGTGATCCACCAATTCGAGGAACTACGCTATAGTAAGCATCATTCCTGAATAGTAACTGTGTCGGAAACTTTCGCTTTCCACCTTTGTGAAGAAATCCAACACCAGTCCCACAGTTCACTTTGGATGATGATGCAGACCCAGAAGAATCCATAGAATATCCTTCAGACAACAAATGGAGGATTACAGTATACAAGGAAACAAGGACGGTATTGTTAAAAGTCCCATTGACAACCATCCTATGATCTCCACCTCTAGCCTTTAGTACCAAACTTTGTACAAAAGACCGAAATATTGAACCTGGGGGCTGAGGGGGAGAAACCGGTGGAGTAAAGCATATTACCAAGCTGCAAAGCTCATGATGCATCTCCTCAATCTACAAAAAACAACATCATGTGAATTATATAAGAAATAGATATAACAGCGGGAGGGAGGGAGAAATTAGATGTATATAGAGATACCTAAAATGTGAGGGTAATCCATAAATAACAAGCATGAACTTAAATGGATAAAAATATGCAAATACAGAGAATAAAAGGTTATAGAACTGTATAAGTTCAGTAACAAGATAGCTATTCAGTTACCAAAAAAATCAAATTACTCGAAAAATTGTAAAGGGCCAACAACAAGACATCATGGCATCAAACCAAAGAATGCTGGAGCACTGAATGAAGTACAGATTCAAGTCAGGAAACAGAGAAATACTATAGAATATTAAGAAACATGTGTGGAACATTATCAGATTCCACGGTATAGAAAACAAAGGCGATGCTTGTTGCAACAGCACCTCATGCACGAATATTGTACAACTAATCAGGAGGGGAAATGACAGCTTACAGAAAAATCTCCTGAAAATTACCTTCTTGGTTGCATCAGAGAGTGTTGTCATTGTCAGAGTCATGCTAACTTCATCCTCAGAAGACCCAGGCCACCAAACGGATGGTATAAGACATTGCAAGTCCTGCTTATTTGGAATTTTCCTTGTAAGGAACCCTTCAAATGAGAATGCAAAATCTTCTGAGTTCCACCATAGATGCATTACATCCTTATGCCTAAGAAGACGACAAGCCAGCGCTAGAAATGGATATGAACCAGAATATGGGCATTCTGTCAGCACAAGAGGTGCAGCTTTGCACATGCAAGAAAGTGCCACGATGAGCTCCTGCAATAATGGGGTGCAACCTTGGAACTGAAGGAAAAGATCGAGAACCTGATCAAGGCATGAGAAATCATGTGGCTCACGTGCCCTGAAAACATCTAACAGAAAAGTGGTTAAGGAGCCCCAGGCAATATACTCAAGGCACTCCTGGCTCCCTTTGACAGCACTGAAAAACTCCGCACATATTCCTTCTGAAATTGGATGAAACAGTTCTTGCAGTGGAGCAAATTTCTTGACCCTCCTCAGTTTCTCAAAGTAAGCTGATTCAGATTTTTCCAGATTCTGAACCTCAAGCAATCTGAATAAACATCTAAGAAGATAAGACGTGAACACCCTACAGCGTGGAGGCGCCTCAATTGGATCAAACCCATCAACTGGGTATCTGAATGGATGTGAGCCAAAGTTCAGATGGCAACGCTCGCCTTCTGAGAGGGAAATTGCAGCATAGTAGCCCTTCTTCAGCTCAACGTTGCGAATTCCATCAAATGCAGTACCAAGAGAAATCCCATTTCTGTAAAAGGAGATCTCTCCTGCATCCAAGTTGATGCAGCAACCAATCACATCCCCTACTGCCCATGGCTGGCCATATGGTTTTGGGTCATTGTTCCACTTAGTCACTCTCCGTCCATCAAATGAATATGAATCATCAGCATCACCAACACCTTTCTGATCAGTGAAGGGGGAACAGATAGTTGCCCATCCAAGCTGCTGAACTCCAGAAGTCTCCAGGGTGACCTCATACATCCACTTGCCCTTCCACACGCAGGCATTAGCCCTGGCACTGCTGAACGGTGCAGAACTCTCAACAAGTAAAGGTTCCCGAATACTCTTGAACTTGCCACAAATGCTCAAATCGTCAAGAACAACCTTGCTTTGCCCAGCACCTCTGTCCACAATTAAGACGCTGCCTTGGTATCCATGGTTACATTTTTCCCAGTCAAGATCAAATTTTCTAGCTTGATTCCTCAATATCGAGCGGACAAAGCCAGCATCAATTGGTCCAGGAGGCCGGACCAAGGACTTGTGAGGGAGATCAAAGATGTGTTCTAACGTCCTCTCAACAGCCTGGTGCCCAATCTCATCATGATATGACACCAAATGTGACTTCTGGGGGCTAATCTTAGCTTCGTCACCAGACAATAACACAGCCAGCCCAGGGGAGAATGCACTCCTCCTATGGCTACTGCTTCCTTCTGCCATCAAGCTCAGAGGAGTTGTCGTGGGGCATGGGATTCAATTGAGCCTCCAACCTTTTTGGAAAATAAACTGCACCATCAGGTTGGGTGGATTGATCTTGCTTGCTTCAGCCAGTATCGGACTGTACAGCTGATTCTTGCCAAAAAAAAAAAGGAACGAAATTAGTAGGCATAATCACAGGCAGACCCATACCAAGCCCCAGCCCCGATTGGGACGAAATTTCTACAGAAGGAGGTTAGAGGATTGGAGAGAGAGCTAAGCTCTCACCTTCTGTTGTCACCGTCGAAGCTGGAGGTATAGGAGGACCAGCCCAAGGCGGCAGAAATATGCCCCGTTCTGGCCGGCGAGTCTTCGCGCGCCGCTCAAGGCCTCGTCGCGCGGTAGTGACGGCAGAGCGCGACGCAAGGCAATCGTAGGGAGGCGTCAGCCGAGCAGCGGTTCCCCAGCGGCGAACAAGGGCGAGGCGGCGGCCCGGTGGAGGAGATCAGAGGGAGTCGGGATCGAATCCGTGGAATGGGACGGAAAAATAAATAGCAAAGTGGCTGGGCAACGGGAGTTCGATTCCACCAGTTTCCGGCGATCGTCGGCGGCGGCGACGGCGGCGGGAAGTTTGGCAGCTAGGGTTTCACCATAGAGAAGTCACGAGGAAGACGGGTAGGAGAGAGAAAAGGATGGATTGGTTGAAGAAAATTTGGGACTTTATTCAGTTTAGACCTTTCCAATAACGGAAAATACAGCTCTATCGTGGACGTGTGCAGAGCGTGATTCAATTATTCTTTAGCGAGGGTCAACTCCAGCATGCATGATGCATGGCTACGAGGCGTCGCACATGACACGGATTTTGCCATTTTGCCACTTTGTTTTTCCTAATAAGTATTATGCTTTTTGACCTTGCTTTTCTTCAACTTGCACCAAATGGTCTACTATCTAAGAAGATATATATCATCAGAGTAGTACAAAATATGAAAATAGTAAGAAGAGAGCTGCTTGATTACATCTTGCTCAACACAACACAAGAGTTGCACAATTGCAAGAAAAAAAAAAAAGAACATTGTGTGTGGGATTAGAGCAGCTGTAGGACCAAGACTTAAGGGTGCGTATGCTTGTTGCCTTCAACCAAAGTGTTCGAATTGTCTTTATGCTTGTGATATATTGAACATGTGTCTGGTGGCAACCCTGAGGAAAAGTGTTTAATGCTGCATGACTAATAGCATGTGCTTAAAGAAGGCATAGAAAAAAATAGACACCTCAGTTTTTGATATGGATCACCTCCCATTATTAAAAAAATGATTTTTCCCTCTCCTAACTCTTTTCCCGTCACATCTCTCTTTGCCATGGGTTTCCCCACGCCATATTTGAATCTCAAGAAAACTCCTCAACAAATTTGGTTTTTGAACTGGTTGATATTGGTGAGATTGAACTACATTGTACCGATCCCACTTAGCTTCGTCTTCTGCTGCTGAAATTCAATGAAGGTTGCTAGTTTTACCCTTCTTAAACTTTTCTTATTCTCTCATCTTTGTGATTTATTGTGCAAGATTGGTCTTTTTCACCAAATTCGGTTTTGTAGCAATCAGGTGCAACTCGGTGAGAATGAAAACCGCTTATGCTCTTGTACCAAGATACATAACATCACCCGTGACGATGAGTTCAATCTCAACCATCCCACACATCAAGTAAGAAATGAAAAAATTACCACGAAAGATTAGTTGTTTAATAACCATGTTCTCCTGCGAGAACATAAACAAGACACAACATTTTGAGATTTCCTGCGAGAACATAAACCATCTTCTCTCACTTTGTTTTGAATCATGACTTATGATTGCGAAATGGCCTATAGCCTAGTGGTTACAAGAGTCTCAATAGCACCTAGGTTCTTGGATTCGGACTCTCGATGGGAGTAAATTTTTTATGATTTTACGGTGCTTTCAGCGGTAGGCAACGTGGCTGTTGACAGTGCACGCCAGTGATGACCTCGTCAATCTAGAGGATTTGTCCGGAAGATGCTCATGCGTTCATAGAGGTCAATGTGACGTTTATATGTGTGAGTGCGCGTGTGTTGTGGATTCACTATTTGTCGAAGATGCTCATGCGTTTAAAGAGGTCAAAGTGCGTTCATATAGGTGAGTGCTCCTTGTGGATTTACTATTTGCTTTTGACATTGTACTGTTGAAAAAATAACAAAACAATTACCAGGAACTGTAGGGCTCAGTGTGCGAAACTGCCAAACGGAAACGCAAACGAAGCACAAGGGAGAAAGAGGGAAAAGATACGCCCTTTTTATTCCCTCCTAGTGTACTCCAAACCGAGTCCATTTTTTTTTCGGGAAGAAAAAACTGCGGTCGTCCGTGTCCGAAAGCCCGACCACACGTGCGCCGTTAGATGCGGTGTCTTTCAGCGCTCAAGAGCCGCCCGAACGGATCGGAACCATCCGTCCATGATACTCCATCACGGCGGTTTTGCTACAGCGGCGAGCGCCTTGGAGGCAGCTTGGATAGCCGTGGTAAAGGCTCAATCAAGTTGCTAGTATTTGTTTGGAACTTGCGGCTATTTGTTCATTGGACTTGGCGCTCTGGACTATGGAGTATCGACCAAAGAAATGAGAAGTCACGAATCGTCGGCACTCTGGACTCTGAACTCTGAACCCAGCCGTTTGACAGGTGAGTTTGGAGTGATCCGGTAACACCACAAATTGCAGTTTTCTGACGCATTGCAAACGAGGCATGCCATGATCGATCTGAATCGGCGTGACAGGAGAGTTGACGAAGTCGGATTTCTCTCTCCTTGCTACATCCAGACTCCAGAGCGTTACCGCACGAAGAGGGAAGCGAAAGCGGAGAGCGCCCGGGGCATATTCTGGACAAGAGAGAAACCAAAGGAGAGATGCTTTCTAGGCGTCGAGAAAGACGTAGCCTACCCGCACAAGATTCGTCGAGCACCATGGACGGACGAGCGGGCGGATTACTTTATCCTGCACGTGAACGCTTCTCGGGCAATTTCTTATCTCGCTTTCCGGAAGGCTCTGGCGCCCTTTTTTTTCTTTGATTTGCTGTGTATTTGACGAGGGGGAAGGGGTCTGCTGGAAGTGTAACACGTGTGCCCTTTGTGCCGTTGCATCCGTGTTTCCGTCACGCCGTCCTGAGCTGGAGGGAAAGCGATCGGTACAGGATTGCCAAGTATGCAAAACGCTACTAGTGTTTGATGAGTTGTTTTTTGGGATAGTGTTATTAAACCTGTTGCTAATCGTTCCGGAAAGGAATGGACCCGGCGCGAGAGCGACGCCACCGAGACCAACCTAACGACCGAGCTAGGCAGGCGTGGAGCACGAGAGCGTGCGTGTGCCGTCGCCGCGCGCGCGGCCTGTGGGTGTGGCGGAGGGACGAGCCGACGCCGTGCCGCGACCGCGCGCCGTGCCGTGCGGCTCCGGTGCGGACGCGTCAGCCTAGGCGCCGCTTTGCGGCGCGCATGAACTGCCCTGAGCTCCGCATGCGGGCGGGCGGTGCGTCGTCTTCGCTCTCGCCGCGTGCCGTTGCGTCGAAGCTGTCCCGAGGCTCTACGGCGCTGGAGAGAGACGCGCGCCCCGGTCTCCAGTCCGCGCCCGTTCCAGGCGACCGCCGGGAGATCGAGAGATCAACATTTTTGGATTCGGCTACGTACGACGTGCATAAGCCTACCTCCCACTTGTACAGAGTATCGTACGAACAGAATGGGAAATCAAATCAGGAATACGTACGACGTGCATAAAGTTACCTCCCACTTGTACAGAGTATCGTACGAACAGAATGGGAAATCAGGAAGAGAGAAATCTAATCCACGTGACAGGAACGTCGAATACATGCTCGTCAGTTGGCGCTCGACACAAGCATACACCGTGAGTGAGCAGGGCATTTCCTCTGCTCCCACAGTCCCACTGCAGAAGCATCAATCAACGAGGATAACGCGCGCACCAATACGATGTGATCTAGTACGTGCCGATGCCATCACAGGAGTGGAGAATCCCCCTGCTCGTCACTTGACGCTCAACGCAAGCAGACACTGTAAAGACGCGTTCGGTTGAGAGAGGATTGGAAAGGGTTGGCGGGGGATCGAGTCCAGTCCTCTCTTCGGACAAGCAGACACGTCAGAGTGGATTAACCGAACGCGCCCTAATCAGGGCAATTCCCCTTGTTCCTTGTGCAGAAATGCAGAAGCATCAGAGTGGATAACGCGGGCGCCACGATGACATGTCCCTGAACGCAGCCTACATACACCTTCAGACAAGCCTCTCCATGAAGCAGCGTTCGACGAACACTCTGTCGGAACGCCAGCTCCACGCGCCAAACCACCATATCCACAAGCCCGTGGACCCGACGCTAAACCACCCGAATGGGCAAACCGCCGGGCCGCTTCCCGCCACTCGCCGCAAGCGCCGCTGCCCATGCACGTCCACGTCCCCCACCTCCTCCCCGTGCCGCCCAAGCCCCACTACAATGCCGCCGCGCTCCGCTTCACCGTGTCCGCCTCCGCCGCCGCCTCGCGCAAGGAGAAAAAGCAGGCCGTCATTGTCGGCGGCGGGCTCGCGGGCCTCGCCGCGGCGACGCACCTGACCTCGCTCTCCGTGCCGTTCACGCTCGTGGAGGCCTCCGACCG
>LAPY01001901.1:6405-21083 GCA_000970635.1 Eragrostis tef | reverse complement strand
TTTCGCCCGGAACGCAACGTGGTCTCGCCTCCATATCTCTTTGCTCCTTTTTTTTAGACCCAGCTCGGAATCTGCTACGAACACGCTCCTCAATCTTTCATTACCAGCTAAGCTAAACTGTTCTCACTTCTCAGTAGTACAACATAAGCAGGATAGGACGGAGGCGCGAGCGAGTGACGGGTGCGCGCGGCGCGGCCGCTCGGCATCGAATTTGTGTGACAAGACAGGTGGAGGAAAGCGGCGGGGTGGTGAAGTGGACGTCGCCGCGAGCGACAAGGGGGATTGTGCGCTGTAAACCCGCGCACTGCCTGTCAAGCACGCCGGCGCGCGGATGGCGCCACGGAATGGAACCACTTGTTTTTGCTGCTTTCATTCTTTTTCCCGATAAAAAATACACGCACTCTCGCTGTCTGTCTGTCTCTCTGGAAGGATAAACTTTTTTTTGGAAAAGCAAATTTGTTAGTCTATGCTTGCCAGTGCTCCTCAGTCCTCAGGTGGAAGAACGGATGGATGCACTCCTTTCACCGTCAGCGGTCGATCTCGGTCATTCTTATCCTCCGGCCGTGACTGGCCCACGCTCCGTCGGACCTTTTTCCAAGTGGACGGAACGGATAGTCAGCCTACAGGGCCACATGGAAAGGAGATTGAACAGGAACACCATATCCATCGCGAAATGTTACGTGTATTTTTGTTGCCAGTGATGTTTTATTATCAACAAGTCAATCGGCTAGCTAGTGGCACTGGCATGTCACTTCTTTTCCCCGGAGAGTCATGATACTGCATGCATGGCTCTCATCGAGTTAACCTCGGCCCAGGTTTAGCTGCAAGCGACACATGGAAATCGTCTCGTCATCGATAGTGGCAAATTACTTTTATCAGATGATTCAAACCGAAGCAAAGCTCGCCTGTCCCTGCCCATCGATGGCAGCTTTGAGTGGCCTGAACCTGAATAGTCCCCAGGTTTATCGTCTTTTCAGTGAAAGGACCCCTGCTTAATCCCCGCCCTTTGCACCGCCCATATCTTTTCCCGTCCTTGCTCGCCCCCATTTGTCACTATAATTTCTCCTGCTGCGTTTCACACAAACAAGAAAATATCCTGCTGCATTTGTCGGTTTACACTCAAAAGGGAAAAAGAAGAAGAAAATGTCCTGCTGCAGTCCAATCGTTTTTAAACTCACCGACCTTCGCAGGAATATTTGGTCATCTAATTCTGTAGTAATCAAAGGCGTTTGATTTGTCTTGCCTGCCGATTTTGTAACACGGTTTGGTGTGGTTACGTACAGCTCATGTGCTTTGGGTTGCTGGTAGTGGTAGTCATCTCTCAACCAATTCCGACACGGTATTCGATCCTTTCGGTTTAGTGCGTGCGAAAACGTCACTTGATTGTTAATCCCCTTGCGTAAATTAATTACTATAGGATTATGCTCCAAATCAGCTGAACGGCACTGCTTCTGATTTGCTCCAACAATTTCGATTCAGGACCCCAACGGCATGATACATTCCAACAACGAATCCACCTAATCGACCTGATGAGAATCTTCCTGATCACTTCACAGAGATAACTAGGCCATGCGTGCACGTATATTGTATCCTGGGAATTGGATTCATGGCATTATGTGTTAAAATGCGATGATTGGCTTTAATCTTTGGGGTTCGATCATATATCCTGCATAATGTGATAACAAGCCCTGATTAAGTAGTCACAAAATGCGTCTAACACATGGCTTTGTACTAGCTCGGTCCTTGCACCAATAAGGCATCCCATACAGGAATTGTATCCAGCTCGGAACAACTCTCTCTCTCTCTCTCTCTCTCTCTCTCTCTCTCTCTCTCTCTCTCTCTCTCTCTCTCTCTCTCTCTCTCTCTCTCTCTCTCTCTCTCTCTCTCTCTCTCTCTCTCTCTCTCTCTCTCTCTCTCTCTCTCTCTCTCTCTCTCTCTCTCTCTCTCTCTCTCTCTCTCTCTCTCTCTCTCTCTCTCTCTCTCTCTCTCTCTCTCTCTCTCTCTCTCTCTCTCTCTCTCTCTCTCTCTCTCTCTCTCTCTCTCTCTCTCTCTCTCTCTCTCTCTCTCTCTCTCTCTCTCTCTCTCTCTCTCTCTCTCTCTCTCTCTCTCTCTCTCTCTCTCTCTCTCTCTCTCTCTCTCTCTCTCTCTCTCTCTCTCTCTCTCTCTCTCTCTCTCTCTCTCTCTCTCTCTCTCTCTCTCTCTCTCTCTCTCTCTCTCTCTCTCTCTCTCTCTCTCTCTCTCTCTCTCTCTCTCTCTCTCTCTCTCTCTCTCTCTCTCTCTCTCTCTCTCTCTCTCTCTCTCTCTCTCTCTCTCTCTCTCTCTCTCTCTCTCTCTCTCTCTCTCTCTCTCTCTCTCTCTCTCTCTCTCTCTCTCTCTCTCTCTCTCTCTCTCTCTCTCTCTCTCTCTCTCTCTCTCTCTCTCTCTCTCTCTCTCTCTCTCTCTCTCTCTCTCTCTCTCTCTCTCTCTCTCTCTCTCTCTCTCTCTCTCTCTCTCTCTCTCTCTCTCTCTCTCTCTCTCTCTCTCTCTCTCTCTCTCTCTCTCTCTCTCTCTCTCTCTCTCTCTCTCTCTCTCTCTCTCTCTCTCTCTCTCTCTCTCTCTCTCTCTCTCTCTCTCTCTCTCTCTCTCTCTCTCTCTCTCTCTCTCTCTCTCTCTCTCTCTCTCTCTCTCTCTCTCTCTCTCTCTCTCTCTCTCTCTCTCTCTCTCTCTCTCTCTCTCTCTCTCTCTCTCTCTCTCTCTCTCTCTCTCTCTCTCTCTCTCTCTCTCTCTCTCTCTCTCTCTCTCTCTCTCTCTCTCTCTCTCTCTCTCTCTCTCTCTCTCTCTCTCTCTCTCTCTCTCTCTCTCTCTCTCTCTCTCTCTCTCTCTCTCTCTCTCTCTCTCTCTCTCTCTCTCTCTCTCTCTCTCTCTCTCTCTCTCTCTCTCTCTCTCTCTCTCTCTCTCTCTCTCTCTCTCTCTCTCTCTCTCTCTCTCTCTCTCTCTCTCTCTCTCTCTCTCTCTCTCTCTCTCTCTCTCTCTCTCTCTCTCTCTCTCTCTCTCTCTCTCTCTCTCTCTCTCTCTCTCTCTCTCTCTCTCTCTCTCTCTCTCTCTCTCTCTCTCTCTCTCTCTCTCTCTCTCTCTCTCTCTCTCTCTCTCTCTCTCTCTCTCTCTCTCTCTCTCTCTCTCTCTCTCTCTCTCTCTCTCTCTCTCTCTCTCTCTCTCTCTCTCTCTCTCTCTCTCTCTCTCTCTCTCTCTCTCTCTCTCTCTCTCTCTCTCTCTCTCTCTCTCTCTCTCTCTCTCTCTCTCTCTCTCTCTCTCTCTCTCTCTCTCTCTCTCTCTCTCTCTCTCTCTCTCTCTCTCTCTCTCTCTCTCTCTCTCTCTCTCTCTCTCTCTCTCTCTCTCTCTCTCTCTCTCTCTCTCTCTCTCTCTCTCTCTCTCTCTCTCTCTCTCTCTCTCTCTCTCTCTCTCTCTCTCTCTCTCTCTCTCTCTCTCTCTCTCTCTCTCTCTCTCTCTCTCTCTCTCTCTCTCTCTCTCTCTCTCTCTCTCTCTCTCTCTCTCTCTCTCTCTCTCTCTCTCTCTCTCTCTCTCTCTCTCTCTCTCTCTCTCTCTCTCTCTCTCTCTCTCTCTCTCTCTCTCTCTCTCTCTCTCTCTCTCTCTCTCTCTCTCTCTCTCTCTCTCTCTCTCTCTCTCTCTCTCTCTCTCTCTCTCTCTCTCTCTCTCTCTCTCTCTCTCTCTCTCTCTCTCTCTCTCTCTCTCTCTCTCTCTCTCTCTCTCTCTCTCTCTCTCTCTCTCTCTCTCTCTCTCTCTCTCTCTCTCTCTCTCTCTCTCTCTCTCTCTCTCTCTCTCTCTCTCTCTCTCTCTCTCTCTCTCTCTCTCTCTCTCTCTCTCTCTCTCTCTCTCTCTCTCTCTCTCTCTCTCTCTCTCTCTCTCTCTCTCTCTCTCTCTCTCTCTCTCTCTCTCTCTCTCTCTCTCTCTCTCTCTCTCTCTCTCTCTCTCTCTCTCTCTCTCTCTCTCTCTCTCTCTCTCTCTCTCTCTCTCTCTCTCTCTCTCTCTCTCTCTCTCTCTCTCTCTCTCTCTCTCTCTCTCTCTCTCTCTCTCTCTCTCTCTCTCTCTCTCTCTCTCTCTCTCTCTCTCTCTCTCTCTCTCTCTCTCTCTCTCTCTCTCTCTCTCTCTCTCTCTCTCTCTCTCTCTCTCTCTCTCCGGAACAACTCTCTCTCTCTCTCTCTCTCTCTCTCTCTCTCTCTCTCTCTCTCTCTCTCTCTCTCTCTCTCTCTCTCTCTCTCTCTCTCTCTCTCTCTCTCTCTCTCTCTCTCTCTCTCTCTCTCTCTCTCTCTCTCTCTCTCTCTCTCTCTCTCTCTCTCTCTCTCTCTCTCTCTCTCTCTCTCTCTCTCTCTCTCTCTCTCTCTCTCTCTCTCTCTCTCTCTCTCTCTCTCTCTCTCTCTCTCTCTCTCTCTCTCTCTCTCTCTCTCTCTCTCTCTCTCTCTCTCTCTCTCTCTCTCTCTCTCTCTCTCTCTCTCTCTCTCTCTCTCTCTCTCTCTCTCTCTCTCTCTCTCTCTCTCTCTCTCTCTCTCTCTCTCTCTCTCTCTCTCTCATTTTGCACGCAAAATCAAAGGAGAAAAATTAGGAAGAATATTTGACTTGTGCATGCAGCTGCAATCATGCATTCATGCTGGATTGCTGGCCCCTTTTAAACTAGAAATATATTCCCTGTCCTCACCTAGCGCTTTGCAATCCTAATTAAGCTTCATGTTCTTTTGCCATCACTTGTCCTCATGATTTTCCAGGCACCCGTGTCCCTGTCACGACAGCTTGTGGATGGCAAGAAACTCCAAACTCCAAAGCCCGTCGCCCGTTCCGGATTGATTGATTTGTTCGAGACACGCGGTCATTTTCAGGGCATATTTCCTCCTAACAGAAAGCATCCAGGATTAGGATGTTATCTAGTGCCTTTTTTAACCTGTCATGCAGAGTATTCATTCTTTTCTAGCATCCTTAAACACCAAAAAGAAGTCATGAAAAGATTGCTGGACCATTAGGTGGAGCAAATCAACAAATTCTTTTAAAATGAAAATTGCATTTTTGTCTTGTCAATTATTCAGTTTGGTCCCCGGTAAGTTCGCCGGAGAGAAACTTTTTCCCTCGGTCTACATCTACCTGGTACTACTACAGAAATTGGAAGCAGCTGGACATATGGACAGGCTCCTGAATCTGAGGCCCGTATGTCTCTCTGAAACTCCGAGAGCTCTGAAATAAATAAATATTCATCACATCAACCTTGGAAAAAGGTTTGCAGCAGTGCAGTGACTCATCTCATGCTACATGTCCTCGCAAAGGTGTAAACTTGATAAGAGTTTGGATTTTCCAGTTCCGCTAGCCTGTTTGTATTTGTTGTGTTGGGCTGATATTCTCTAGAGAGAAAGCATGGGAAGTTGAGGTAAAGGAGGGAGAGAAAGTAAGGCAGCTCAAGTGAGCTGGAGGAAAGGGGTCAAAGTCTGAAACAGCCTAGGGGCATGTGGGCTCTTACTTTCCTACCAGTACCCAGTGTCTGCACACACCATTTTCTAGATTCTTTTGATTTTTCTCTGTGCCTTTTGGTTTGGAAGAACAGAGAGCAGTTTTTTCCTTCTTCTTTGTTCAAACTTTCACAATCAGCTATTTCAAAGGGGTGCGTGCTTGATTATGCATGGAACGTTAGATGCTTGAATTTTAATATACGACTAAAATCTCATTTTATTTAGAAACAAGTGAACTTATGGTGAATAATTTAAACGGGTAAATATCGGTAACCTAATGGCTAGAGCATACAAAAGGCATAACTTAACGCATTAGACATAAGACGCGTTTGGATTTCTGCCACGGCGCGCCACGCCGCAGCGTCGGCGGCACCATAGTGCATGGCTACTGCTTGGTTACTGCATGCTCCACACACCGAAGAGACACGACGTCAGTTATTTTCCTCCGAACTTGCGGTGCTGAGTTTTGCCGCCTCACCTTCGGTGTGGTGTTTTATGGCTGGCAACCAAACAGCCTCATAACACCCAATTTAGGTACTTAAACCAAAAAAGTAGCTATACATCCGATTGGTTTTGTGTGATGGTCATATGACCCTACAAGATCTCATTGTCTTGTCGAAGCCTCATTATGGACATGAATTATGTAGTTAAAACCAAATTTAGCAAACTTTGTTGTACATATAACACCACTCAAACAGAACCAAAAAAAAACAAAACATGGGCCCTGTTCGGCTCGCTGCTTTGCAGCGGCTGCTTTGCAGCAGCTACAGTGCTTGCAGTTATTTCTTCTGCAGCAGCTACAGTATTTCTGCAGCAGCTACAGTGTTCTCAGTTATTTTTCTGCAGCCGCAGCTGCAGCAAGCCGAACAGTCCCATTATAGTGTAGAAAAAGATGAATTATTCTAAATTCAGTCATGAAAAACAACACAAGTGACACCACAGTAACAGAGAAGTAAAGACAGAAGTCACTGTTTCAAATAAAAAAGACAGAAGTCACAGCAGCCTCACAGGCAGCATAAACTGCTAAGCACACACAGACCCTTCACTACTACTGCCACCACTCCATACAACCACTTGTGACTTTCCAGTCTGTACTCTCTCATCCCTCTCTTGTTAATAGCATCCATCCCCTCCCGTTTCCAAAAATTTGGCCTTTCTCTCACACATCTCCCTACCACCTCTCTCCCGCCCCCCCCCTCCACAGCCGCCTGCTACTACAAACCCTAACCCTAACCCGGTCTCACTACCTCCCTGAATCTATGGCTGCTCTTCCCTTACTTGTTCTGGTGCTGCTTTTCGGGGGCGCCGCCGGCGACGACGTGGCGGCGCTGCTCGAGTTCAAGAAAGGCATCGCAGACCGGGACCAGGACCCCGTGCTGGGATCCTGGTCCCGGCCGGCGACCACCGAGGCTGGCAGCGGCGGCACGGGCTGCCCTGCCGCGTGGCGGGGCGTGGTGTGCGACGGCGACGCTGTGGTTGGCGTCACGCTCGATGGCCTCGGCCTCACCGGGGAGCTCAAGCTCGGCACGCTCGCCGGCATGCGCGCGCTCCAGAACCTCTCCCTCGCCGGGAATGCCTTCTCCGGCCGCCTGCCCCCCGGCATCGGCTCCCTCACCTCGCTGCGCCACCTCGACTTGTCCGGGAATCGCTTCTACGGCCCCATCCCTGGCCGCCTCGCCGACCTCGCCGGCCTGGTCCACCTCAACCTCTCCCACAACAACTTCTCCTCCGGGTTCCCCACCGACGGGATCCAGCAGCTCCAGAACCTCCGCCGCGTCGACATCCGCAACAACTCATTCTGGGGCAATGCAGGCGATCTGCTCAAAGAGCTCCGCAATGCCGAGTACATCGATCTGAGCCACAACCTCTTCACCGGGCAGGTCGATTTGGAGCTGGAGAGCTTGACCAGCATTGGGAACACAGTGAAGTATCTCAACCTCAGCCACAACAAGCTTGGTGGTGGCTTCTTCCGAAATGAGACGATCTCAACCTCAGCCATAACAAGCTTGGTGGTGGCTTCTTCCGAAATGAGACGGTGGGGGCGTTCAAGAACTTGGCTGTCCTTGATTTGAGCAATAATGGAATTGGTGGGACAGTGCCCAGGCTAGATTCATGGTTCTCGCTGGAGATTTTCAGGGTTGCCGGGAATGCGCTATTTGGGATGATGCCCGAGGCACTCCTTCAGAATTCGATGCGGCTTGTTGAGGTGGATCTCAGCAGGAATGGCTTCTCAGGTATCTTCTTCTTTCTAGCCAATGGACACATCTTGCCGAATTGTTATGATCTACCGGTAGGAATCCCTACATGAGTTGAGTGGTGGCGATCTTTTGGTTTGTTTCTTGTGTTATCTGGATGACTTTACAATGTGGATTTCCAGTAAGCTCCTATTCCTTAGTGCTTAAATGGCAAGCTGACCATCAGATAGGATGCCTCCGTGTCATGCATGTTCGTGCTGACGTTGCGAACTATTTACTGAATCTTGAATTTAGAGGTCCATTTTCTTGGAAGATTTAATGGGCATATATTTACAATAATAGACTTTTGCATGAATGTCACTCGAGATGTAGAGAGAATGCAATTGCCATCACCTTTTGGCTGATATGGTCAGCAACCTTGCAATTGCATGCACTTCCTCCATTTGTTTCCTGGTTTTGTTCATATTTATTTCTTTTTATGTATCTTAATTAGCATGACTATTCTTAGTGGATTTCTTCGATAAATATTGAAACTATTTCAATATTGTAGTATTAGACCGCTTATTGGATGTAGATTTCATGAGCATATTAGTTGTCCAATATTTACTTAGGCCAACTTACTATGCCTATCTTGTTTACAGTCATTGACATATTTGTCTGCAAAATAACCCAAGCACCCTCTGTTTTTGCAGGGTCACTGCCACTTGTGAACTCTACGACTTTGAAAATGTTGAATCTCTCCTCCAATGTTCTGTCAGGATCGTTACCAACTACTGTTGGCAAATGTGTCTCAGTTGATCTGAGTGGGAACTTATTTTCTGGGGAACTAGCTATATTGCGTTCCTGGGATAAGACTGTGGAGGTTACTGTGGAGGTAATTGACTTGAGCTCAAATAAACTGGAGGGAAGCTACCCAAATGACGCGTCCCAGTTTCAGAACTTAGTCTCCCTGAAGTTGCGAAATAATTCGTTGTCAGGATCCCTCCCTTCGGTGTTGGGATCCTATCAAAAGTTATCCGTCCTTGATCTCAGTCTGAATGCACTTGGGGGACCTGTTTTACCTACTTTCTTCCTGTCACCAACTTTGACAGAGCTAAATCTTTCTGGAAACAGATTTACTGGGACTATTCCATTTCAGAGCACCCACTCAACGGAATCAATTATGCTATCTTCTCAACCTTCTCTCAAGATTGTTGATCTGTCCAACAATTCTTTGTCTGGTCCATTGCCACCAGACATTTCTAACTTGCAAAAACTCGAGTTTCTTACTCTTTCAATGAATGAACTGTCCGGTGAAATTCCAAGTGAGATCAGCAAACTTCAAGGTTTGGAATATCTTGACCTGTCACATAATCACTTGATTGGTGAAATTCCTGATATGCCTCAAGCCAGTTTGAAGTTATTCAACGTATCTTACAATAATCTAAGAGGAACTGTTCCTAAAAGTGTTGAAAAGTTTCCTTTATCATGCTTTCGACCTGGAAACGACTTATTAGTTTTCCCAGATGGTCTCCCTGCTGGAAATGATGATTACACAGGAGTTGGTCAGAGTCGAACATCTCATGGGCATAAGGCTGGTGTTAGAGTTGCACTTATTGTTGGCTGTATTGGAGCTGTCTTGCTAGTTATCTTCATAGCACTGGCATTCTATGTTGTCAGGTCTCAAGAGCTTTGTGGAAGAAATGGGTTTAGAGGTCAGATTACTATCAGGGATCTAAAGGGGAGACTAAGCCGTCCAAATCTGTTCAAGTCACCTAAAGATAATGTTATACCAAGTAAAACAAGTTTCTCAAATGACCACCTCCTAACATCCGCTGCTAGGTCAATGTCTGCCCAGAAGGAGTTACTGGCTGAAGCTGCTGTTGAATATGGCTATGCTAATCCAAAGGAAGTTGCTGAATCCACAAGTTCTGGTGTTGCTGAGACTTCTGCTGCAGTCCTTTGCTGATTCTAGGTTCCATGATGAACCTGTAGCTTTTGAAGTATACTCACCAGATCGGTTAGTTGGAGAACTGATTTTCCTGGACAGCACCTTGGTTTTCACCGCCGAAGACCTGTCACGTGCACCAGCCGAGGTTCTTGGAAGAAGCAGTCACGGCACGACATACAAAGCTGTGCTACAAAGTGGGCATATGCTGACAGTGAAATGGCTGCGTGTTGGTCTTGTGAAGCATAAAAAGGAGTTCACTAAGGAGATAAAGAGGATTGGAACTATCAGGCATCCAAATATAATTCCATGGAGAGCGTTCTATTGGGGCCCTAAGGAGCAAGAAAGATTAATTATTTCTGACTATGTCAATGGCGATAGCTTAGCACTTTATCTTTATGGTAACTATCTCATTTTATTTGAACCATCAGCCTCCTTAAAACCTCCACTCGTTAGGTTGATGTACATTGCCATTTACGACGTATATCTTACACTAATTACTTCCTGATTTAGCATTTCTCACCAAAAAAACAGTTTACTTCCAGTAACTGAAAAAATATTCTCTTTGCTTGTGCTGCAGAGTCGACTCCTAGAAGATACTCCCGACTGTCAGTGAGTCAACGGCTCCGAATTGCCATCGACCTGGCTCGATGCCTCCAGTTCCTACACCATGAGAAGGGCTTGCCTCATGGCAACCTAAAGCCTACTAATATATTCTTGACTGGTCCTGACCTCTCTCCAAAGCTGGTTGATTACGGTCTGCACAAGTTCATGACTCCAAGCGGTACTGCTGAGCAAATACTGAATTTAGGAGCACTAGGGTATCGAGCCCCAGAACTAGCAAACACAGCCAAGCCTGCACCGTCCTTCAAGGCTGACGTGTATGCATTTGGGGTCATTGTTATGGAGATGTTGACGAGGAAGAGCGCTGGAGACATCATCTCAGGCCAGTTCGGTGCGGTAGATCTAACAGACTGGGTTCAGATGTGCAACAGAGAAGGACGGGGAACTGACTGCTTCGATCGCGACATCACAGGCTTGGAAGAATCTCCGAGGATAATGGACGAGCTGCTAGCGATCTCACTTAGGTGTATCCTTCCTGTAAATGAGAGGCCTAACATGAAGACGGTCTGTGACGAGCTGTGTTCCATAACCGTGTGAGTTTGGTTGGTTTCCTTTGTACATGTAACCGAGTTTTCTTTCTGTCCCGATTTTTTCGTGGGTTTTCCAGAGCCTTGTAGTCAGGGTTTGTTTGATTGGTAACTGTTAGTGTAAAGAGGATTCGATCCGCCCATTGATTGATTGATTACCATTGCCGTCTCTCCTTATGTTTTGATACTGATGACTTGCTGTCCGCTGATCCGAGATATTCCACTGACCTGTGAAATTGCACTGTATATTGCTGTCCCCATTGCCCCAATACTGTAGCTGCAACATGCAACGCTGCAGCTGATCTGCTGCTCGTGTGAAGTTACTTCGATTTGGCCTGACTATTACTAGCCTTTACACGAGGCACATGCAGTTCTGGAGCAGCTACAGCGTGTGTTGGATGTCTAGTGCCCCTCCTTGTAGGAGCCATGCTGGCACGAGATTTATTGATGGAACACAGGAGTTACTGAATGAACCGGTCCATGCTACAGCCTTCAATTTTCTTCTGTGGAGGCTGGGGAGACAGCCGGCACCATGTTTCATTCAAAGCGAGCGCTCTGAGAACGTTTCGGCCTATCACTGGGCAGGCACACGACACTACATGCTGTTGCTTTTTTTTTTTTCTTTTTTTCTTGGGAAGCAAAAGTGCATGCTGTTGCTGTGGCGAGAAGAAGCCGCGCATGCGTTCGTGCGAAGATGACGCGAGAGCACGACGAGAGGTGAGGCCCAGAAGATACCCACGGGCCACACCGGGGAGGCTGCCTTGTTGGGCCAGAGCTCAAGCGGAAGTGAGCACAACCCAAAGGTCCACGGCGGAAGAAGCCCGTACCTACGGAAGGTGGTGTGGAACATGCAAAGATCGTGGTGTATCTTCCTCTGTCGCGGACTCTATACTCGCCAAGTCGTTATAGGAAGCAAGTAAGAATTCCCATCGGATTATTACACGTATTCCCTTATACAATCACTCCTGGCTTCGCAGATAAATCTACAAGAACACATCCAAAACACCCATCAAACCAGCCTAACCCAATCGATCTCGACGCATATGGAGCACCAACCGCGTTCCCGGATCGACGTCGACGCTTCCGATGAGCACATCGTCATCGACGTCGAACTTTCCGCCGTGAACCACGGCAACGCCGGCGCCGGCGCCGGGATGCAACAAGACGAACACGCTCACCTCTGCGCCATATGCAAGCAGGCCTCGCCGTGGGTGGCGGTCGGGCAATGCGGCCACCGCGCCGTGTGCTCCAAGTGCATGGTGCGCTGGCGCTTCTTCCACCGCGACAAGCGCTGCCATGTCTGCAAAGCTCGCTGCCCCAAGGTCGTCGTCACCAGGACGATCGGCGGCGCCGCCGTCCTCCCCGCGGCTTTGCCGTCGTTCTGTTTCAGGGACCGAAAAGTGGGCAAGTACTGGTATCACGCATACGGCAGCTTTCTTCGAAGACGAGCAAGAGTATCAGACGGCCAGGGACGCCTGTCACGGGATAATGTCGCCTTTCTACCAACCCATCGTAAGTGTCTCAATAATGCTTTTCCTAATCATCTTTTGTTTTCCTATTTATCATGAGCAAAATACCGGTATGATTTCAATAGGGGTTAGTCAGCAACGCGATTTTGTTTTTCGTTGGTCATCTTTATTTATTTAATGTTTTTTTTGCAGTTTTGTTTCTTACCTTTAATCGCAGCGGGTGTGGTCGTGGGAGCAGCTTTGGGGCAAAGCATTCTGTATGAGATGAAGACGCCGAACAATATGTCATTGCAAATAACCGTCTACGCTGTCACCTTGTCTGTTACAGTGCCATTGAGTTTCTTCTTATGGTATTTGATAAAGCGCACAGAAGATCCTCTCGTGGTTGAAGCTATCCGAGCGGAGGGTGGTTACTAGCTAATTTTTTTCAGTACAATTATGATTTAATGTACTATTACATGACTTAGTGCATGAACTAGGTAGTAGACATTCATCAGAGAGACCCATTGATTATTTCGACAAAACTTCTGTTATGATATACCGGCATATTTTCACGTATTTGTGGGCATTACTAAACTACCCCGCCTGTTTGGAACGTGGTATTTGGAACCAAATCCTTAGGATTTTTAATATAATTCTAAAAATTCCAAGAGCATTGTTCCTCTTCCAAACAGGCTCGTGGTACATCAGGAATCTACTGTTCTAGCAAGTTACACCTCTTAACATGGCAAGGGGGCTCCCGTTATACAAATCAAATCAGGGTAGTTTGTGATGTGGTTACGTGTGGGAAGAGGATTTTTTTTTTTTGAAACATGTATAGAGGCAGGCACTCACAAGCTCCCATGACCATGAGTACTCAATTTACAAGAGACCCTCACGGGAAGAAGACCTCTTGACAATACGGTACATATTTGTGGTTGAGATACTCTCACGGTGAAATAAGACGGCCTTTGATTTCAGTTCATCGGAAGTACCTCCTGGTTTTGTGAGTTGAAGAATTTATTGTTTTAAGTCTTATATCATAGTATATAGGGCTGCGCATGCTCTAGCTAGTTACGCTTGGGCAGTAGTGTTCTGTGGGGGTGATCACATGTTTGTATTTAGGAATTTGGAATTCGTTGCTTGTGATACTAGCTATACGGCAATTTTTGGTTAATGGAATGCCGGACTGGAACACCACTTTCTCAAGTTTTTTGTTTCTGACATTGTTAACTCAAACGTTGGCCAGAGCTTGGGGAAACCATCATGTTTGAAAGACAATTGTAGACAAAACTGGCAAGCATGCTAAGATGTACCAAATATAAACACAAACTATTTGCAATCTGCATTAAACCAAAACGAACCGATCTACAGACATCACCATCCCCTTAGCCAATTCATCAAACACATAATAATAGAAATAAAAGGAAAAAAGACTTGAGGCGTAATCACGCTAGGCACGGAAACCAAGTTCTCTACGATTTCCGGAGGAGAGCTTGCACTAACAATCGTCCGAACATCAAATGTCTTTGTTGCACAATTTGATGAGTTCAGAACTATCATTCTGCTAATCAAATAAGTCAGTTTCTTTGGCGTAGTTGAATGAGCATCATGGCCTCAGTGCGAGAGGAGACCTTGTCAATCGGCATATCCCAAGCAGTACATCGTCCTGGCATATCCCAAGCAGTACATCGTCCTCTCTGACGTGAAAAGGACTCTGTTCCAACAAAATACATGAACAAGAAGCGAGTTTTAAAAGGAAAAGGAAATAACATATCTCCGAAGTTATATGTTATTACTGAACATAGAGTGCAATGAAAAGGCAACAGAGCACTGTGGATCAATCCAAAATGCTAAAATATGAAGGTCAAATTACCAGCCCATTCAAGTTGGAGGTATTCAATATGTCAGGTGCAAAGCTATAATTTTCAGATACAGAAAAGATTGACCAGTATACCAGTCCAAATCTACAACGATGCAAAAATATGAAAGAAAGCAGAAGAAAATAGATGAATGGAAAAATTCACCATATGCCACTAGCCAGTAATTAAACCAGTGGAAACATCTGCAATGATAAGTTAAAAGCATAGAAATGCATCAGGCACCTAGCTGAATGCTACTGCCAGATGTGATTATGCGAAATCAGACAGGTAAAAAAATATTAAAAAAGAAAACTGGCAAAATCCCTTCGCGCCATCATCTCCCACGGCATCTCGCGCCCTTCGCCCGGCAAAGACGCCGAGCCCCCCTCCCGCAGTCCCGCTCCCCGGCCCCGCCATCCCGCACTCCCCGGCTCTCCGCCCTCCCCCGCTCCCTGGCACTCTGGCAGGGACGTCGCCGGCGGGGTCGACCTCGCGCGTCCGGTCCAGGAACCCTTCCGGGAGCCACGCGAGCGGGTCGTCGCCGCGGGTGGTCTTCTTCCCCATGGAGCAGTTGGTGCCGTCCAGGCTCGGCATGCGCACGACAGAAGG
>LAPY01001900.1:37637-51311 GCA_000970635.1 Eragrostis tef | reverse complement strand
CCTGCTCCATCGCGCGCTCGCCGTTGTTGTCCATCGCGACGCACGGCGTGGGCTCCTCGCTGGCCTCCCGGATGCCGAGCGCGCCGGTGACGAGCAGCGTGAGCGCGACGACCCGGGTGCTCCAGGCGCGGATGACCTCGATGTGGAGGCGGTCACGGAGGCCGAGGAAGAGCAGGCCGAAGATCACCTGGCCGGCGTCGTGGCTGCAGCCCCAGAGCGCGCCCACGGCGGCGCTCTCCACACGGGACCGCCCGATGGACAGCGGCGCCAGCGCGGCGAGGTGGTCCGGCCCGGAGAGCGTGTGCAGGCAGCCGGCGAGGAAGCCGGTCCACGCGCTGCCGAGCAGCTCGGACTTGAACAGCGTCGTGCCTGCCTTGGCGGTGGGGTGGAAATGTGCTAGGGCCGGGGGTGCCCAGGCCGGCTGGAACAGAGTCAGGACGGTTGCAGAGAGCAGAGTAACAGCTGCAGCACAAGTGACCTGTTAGAGTGTAAGAAGAAACGCAAACATGTGAACACAGACAACACCGGCATGCTGTATGGCACAGAATGAGGATTTGCAGTGTTTTCTCCTCCAAATTTCCGAGAATTGATCCATTTCTCGGTTTCTACCACTAATCATGGTAAACGGCAGGACTGAAGGCACATAAATTACGAGATAATCCATCGAGGTGTTCTTATCCCATTGTTCCACATTGATTGGCACGAGCAGCACCAATCGAACGAAATGAAGCTCTGGTGGTCATGCAAGAATTTTTCGCATAGAGATAACTAACCAGGCGCTCACCTTTCGGAAGAAGCGTCGACTCGTGTCGGAGGTGCCAGCATCCTCTCCTTCCGCCTCCACCACCGACGGATTGCCGGTGCCGCCGGAAGCCGCGGGAGCCTGATGAGACATCGACGGCCTGTGATTGGATAGGAGCGACGCGACGGGCGGCCTGAGCGCCGGCAAGCTCGTTCTGATCTTGGACGCGAGTCCACCGCCGCGTAAGGGCGGGGCAGCGAGAAAGGATGGCGTCCTGGGCGCGCGGGGTTTGGAGGCGGCGGCGGGCGCGCGACGGAGGAGCGGCGAGGAAGAGATAAGCCTGTCCATGGCCTCGCCTCGCGGTTTCGTTCGACCAGGATTTGATTTACGGAGCTCGGGACACGAGACAATCGGGGATTCGGGGCCGTCGATGGGCTGCCTGGACATTTGCAACTCTGGGCCGTTGATGATCAAGTTGGGCTGTTGTTGGGTTATTACATTGAGATGGGTCTATGGGCCTTTGTGTTATGACACAACTCAAGCCTATGGGCCTCCTATGCAGTGGGTGCAGGCCCAAAAATAAAAAAACAACAAATTTATCATGACAAAATTTTCATTGTGAGCAAACATGACTCGGGAGTCGGGAATGATGTCATTTTCAGCGATCTATGAATTCTCTACGAAAAGACATGGCAGTGGTACTACCTGGAACCGGAAGAGGACGAATATGCCTCATTCTCAGAGATTCTCAGAGACACCTCGCTTGTCTTTTTTCAACGATGATGACGCAAATCGTGTCGTTGTCGCTACATATGCCACCTATTATGTGGTTCGTCAAGTGATCTACTCCACAGCCTCTTATGCCATCGCTGGACCAAGTCATGAAAACAAAGAGAAACAGAGAATTTGCAAGTAAAATATAGGTGACCGGACTAACGACGTTGTTTACGAGATGTCGTGTCAAGTCCAGACAGGGATTTAGCAGGCCCTTTTTCCCCTCTGCAGACTGCAGTCCAAACGGGGCCGCTTCCATAACAGAGAATTACGCTCATTCAGCTCACGGACTTGCGGTATTGAATTTTGATCACATGTTGCTCTTTAATCGGCATCCACATCCATGCTACCCGGAGATATCGTTGTCTCATTTTTCTTTGTTTATTGTGCGGGATCGATTCACCGCCCACTGCGTGCGCCGACGTGCTGGCCTGCCGGGAGCGCACAAAGATCCGATCGGGACTGCATAATTTGTCGTCGTGACACAGATGCATGCCCGACCTAGCATCGAATCGAATGATTGACCAGCACGTCCTCTCCGTCAACACACATTGCTCGACTTGATCTCACGCCTCCTATCCGTGACATTTGCTTTGCATACTAGCTCCATTTCGTATGACGCCGTGCTGCTTTCGCTGCCGACTTCAAAGTTCAAGTGCTGTGCTGGCACCGACACCAACTCCATGACCGAAACAACGCAGAGGTGACAGCTTGATTAATTAATTAACTGCAGCCAAGTAGTCGTCATTAAATGGGGATTGGACCACGTAAAACGCTGTCCCAGGCGAGCCAGCAGCGGGACGCGCCACAAATCACATCCTGGCCGTCCACGTGTCCTCCTGGCCTGGCACGGACGGCATGCGGGTTGCGTGGGCAGCCACCACCGGCCAGGCGTAGCTAGCTTTCAAACGGGTTCCGTGCGCAGCGTGGGGCGCCGCTCCCTTCCCGCCACTCCCTCGCGAATTTTTTGCGACGCGGCCCTTTCGAACACGCTAATTTATTTCGTAGTGGATGTGTTAACAGACTGCCCTTTGGTAGTGGATGTGTTAATCGCCAATCAGTCAAAGCAAAAGCCTAAAGGAGAAGCACCAGGCCACTGGCCATTTGTCATCCAGTTACATTTCTCCGTAAAGACGCTCACGTGGTGCTCATCTTCCATGAAACAAAAGTGAATCATCTCTTTTCTTTGCTTGCTACGATTAATTTATTCCGTCTAGATTGATAGATACTCCTACTTAGGGCATGTTTGGCAACGGCTCATCGGCTTATTGCAAAAACGGCTTATGCACTGTAGCAGTACTGTAGCTACAGTGCATAAGCTGGGAAAAGCACCGAAAATGTTGCTTACTTCGGCTTCTCCGTTTTCATGAACAGTAATTTCACTGTTGTTATAGTGTTGCAGTGCAGAACAGTGGATAAGCCGGTGGATAAATTGGCCACTAAGTCGTTGCCAAACATGCCCTTAATATGAAAACATACTTCGGTATTTTTAATATTACGGCTAGCGTGTCATATAAGTGCACCTGCCAAGGCGCAAGGGTAGTTCATTGGCCATACATGTATACCTGGGCAGTGTCGAGGTGGTCCAAAGTTGTCTCCGAGGCTATAAGTCATTGGTTGTAACACAATCACGTTTGTTGTGACCGTGCTCCGCCACTTGTAGTAGGTTGTGTTGGCACTCCTGCATCTTGAAAAACTATACTCTTATATATGTATTTTGTTTGGAAATATTGTCATACTTTTAGATCTTTAGCACATTTTGATTCAACAATATTTATGTACCTTTCTCATGCACAAATAAAAAGGGGAAGAAGCTCCGACCGCAGGAGGATCACCAAAGCCTCCCAACGTTGTCATATTAACATGAACCATATTAAGTTAATGAAACCATATGACTAAAATGTCACTCATCGATGAGCATTGGATCTCCTCAGTACAAACATCTGCCCACTATTTTATTTTAGAAAAAAACAATGAATCCAAATGCTACATTTCCATACTCATTTACTATATAAACAACTAATCAAAATGTCGCACTTTTGTCACTAGCAGGATCTTTTGGTCAAATTTAAAAAACGGTGTATGCAACTCGACTCTACTACTATGAAACACTGTAATTTGTGTCAAGCGCAAGGTCTAAACAACAAAACTCGAAAAGAGAAAGAGATAAACGAGACAATCGAATTAATTAATGATTTAACAACTTCATAATAATTAACGTCCGCCTCAAACTCTGGCCTTCTCTGCCCGCTTCCCCCGCCTTGAATCCCTCTCCTCCTCCGCCTCTCGCCGGACTCCGGCCGCCGTGCGGAGCCCGCAGCGCGGGACCCACCGCACCTAGGGTTTCCGGCTCCCATCACCCGCCACTCCAATCCACTTCCACCTCTGGGGATGGTGGCTCCTTGACGAGGGCGGGGGGCCCGGTCGCCCGGAGGAGCTGCGACGGCTCGGGAGTGCTAGCACCGAAGATGCTGAACTCGTCGGCGTCGAGGCGGGAGGCCGTGAGGAGCGGAGAGCTCCCGCGGACCATGGCGCGGAGTGGGGAGCTGCCGAAGGGCCCCACGGCGCCGGCGACACGGTACGAGGGGTGGATGGTGCGGTACGGGCGGAGGAAGATCGGGAGGTCGTTCTTCCACACGCGCTACTTCGTCCTCGACAACAAGCTGCTCGCCTACTACAAGAAGAAGCCCAAGGACAACATGGTATGTGATACTTCCACTGCATATTCTCTGAATTTTGTCTGTCGGGGTCGCTGGAGTTGTGATCCACCTGTTGAAGAAATCTGCGTTCATCTGTTGCGAAATTCGGTTGCAGTTCTAGTTACTTTGATCGACGGTGAAGGGAATATTTCTGCGGGAACCCGCATGATCCCTGATGTGATGCATCATTGGGATTTCCCTCTCTTAATTTTTGAACTTTGAGGAGGGTTTGACCAGATTGAGATACACGGAAGTGGGTCTGGACTCTGTAGCAGTTGGAACAATCGTTTTTAAATATAGGAATCATGCCAGTAGATGCCAATTGTGAACTGTGAAGCTGTAGTTTTATTTAATAGCTGATGCTTTATTGATGTTAACTGTTGACCATTTGGGTAATTAGATGCTTCAATTATAAGTCCGGGAAGTGCTGATTAATGACACAATTGTTAACTAGTGGAGTTTCCGTCCCGCATTAATCATGTCATATAAGCAACCCATTTGGCCTGGCTGAACTTTTTTAGTGCTCCAATCATTCAAAACAATGATTAGCTGTAAAGTTCCTGATTTCATCGGACCAAAGCATATTTCTGCTATTAGTAATTTTCTAAGTCGTAGTAATCAATTATAATGACCCTTTCAAAGTTTATGAACTTTATTGATCTTGTGCTTTGCCTTACGAGACTATTTCATACTAAGACAAAGCAAAGCATTCTGGTTTTTGTATTGTTGCATGGTTTAATGGTAAAGCGACATGGTTGCTGCTTTTATTGATTACTATACTGGAATTTTTGGGTTCTGCAGATGCCACTCAAGTCACTTCTTGTCGATGGAAATTGCAGAGTTGAGGATAGAGGGCTTAAAACACATCATGGGCAAGTGCGTTTGCTGCTCCCTTTTCATTACATTCTATAGCATAAGCAATGAGTTCTGCATGTGCACGTTTTCAGTTACAAGACACATGAACATTAATTCCCTGTACAACTTGGTGATAGCATTTTCCAGAATGTTTACTAATGTTGCACTTATAAAAGCCACTGATGCTGTTCCACCATTTATCTAAGTTATTTTATCTACTGGTAAGTATACAAGTATTAGGAAATACTTGTCCAACTGCAGTACTATTCACTTCAGTCGTCTAATGCGGGACTACCCACCACCACTGCACACTTGTCTGCCACTCCGGCCCCCCTACTTACAAGGGCTCACGTGGGAGTGGAAGTGGTGTTATCATGCTCACCCTCGTTAAAGGTATGCCCAGTGTGCCCACAGCACATCTTCGGTAGATGCCTCCAAACTCTCACTTGGTACAACCTTCATGCCATGGGCGCCCACAATGGTCAGCACATACTTATGTATTGTGGGTTGATGCTCTGATATTGTCCATAACTTCCTTGAGCCAAGATGCAACCTATGGCCATACCTTGGGGACAGGCCTACGCACACATGCTACCTTTGCTTCATGTAAAAGGGTAACCTGGAAGTACATTTTAGGACTAAAAGGCATTATTTGGTACCACAACTCACTTTAAACTTTGAATATGGGAAAAAGAACACCACCACACACACACACACCATATGGGTCGTTAAGAGTGTTTCGCAGAAACATCTTTTGAAAGTCTATATTTTGTATGCATGAGTGGAGAGCTTACCAACTGAGACGAATCATCTCCAATGGCTGCCTTCCAAGGATCAGTTGCTCTGGTTTCTATTGCTTATTAGTGAATATAATGCATGCACTCTATTTTTTTTCTGGCATCGCTCATTTACAGAAATTTGAAGCAGTTCCATGTCTTTGTATCATCATTACTCCTGTTAATTTTCGCATATGATCTATGTTCTACTCATTTACAGAAATTTGAAGCAGTTCCATTTCTTTGTCTCATCATTACTTCTGTTAATCTTTTGCAGATGATCTATGTTCTATGCATTTATAACAAAAAGGAAAAGGAGAATCAAATCACGGTTCGTTCTAATGCTGAGCCCTTCATAATTTTCGGAACTACCTGACTTCATGTGATAATAATTAGTTTTAAAATCTAGGTTTGATGATGACCTTTTACCTGTACTTGACTGAGATTTCTCTTTGTTCATTATTCTGTACCACTTCCTCCGGTCTTTTATATATGTCGTTTAGGACAATTAAGCTAGTTCAGAACTAAATTAGCTGCCCTAAACGTCATTTGAGAATGGAAGTAGTGTTCAAATAATTCCTGATATACATACAACCCACTTCTACGACCAACCTGTACGACCGTCACTTGTGTGCGGGCCAGGAGCAAGACACGATGAGCAGTTTTGCCTGGTCGTATGGAATATGCTGCAAAGGCAGTGAAGCTTTATCCATATAAGTTTTCTGCAAAAGCAATGCAAGGACATATACACATTTTGACCCTCAAGTCCTCAATTACTAAACCACCTAAGAGCCCCATTTGCTTCGATTTTAAAGTTGATGGCACTGGTTGGCGTTTTATCCACCTTTGAAAATTGTTTCTGCATACACTCTTTCATGCTTTTTCGCAGTGTGTGCCAGCTTGTCTTGTAAGTCAGTTTTCCTTTCTGGATAAGACATTTTTTTTTGAATCTTCGATATGAACACTATGGCTTCCACTGTGCCTGGACCAGATGGGTGCGTATGATATTGAGGATGCATTGGCGTGGAAAAGGAAGATAGAAATTCTCATCGATCAGGTGTAGTAACTCTGAATATTTTATCAGCATTCTTCAAACAATTATCTATGCATATGACATTTCTGAACACAAAGAGGGATCACAACCAGTGTTTTTCATTATTTTCCTGTTTGGTGGCCATTGGTCATGGCAATGGTATGAAAGCGAATAGAATTATTTGCCTACATAGTATTGAAAAAGGTCTCTTGAAGGTTATTTTATGTTATTTTAGTTCAAAAATTCCACTATTTTTTTATATGCACCAAATATAAATATCAGACACCTGGTTGGTCAAGCTTCAGTTTGGCGAAATGTCAAATTCTGCCAAACTGCAAAATTTTCTGTAAATGCCGCATGCCATTATGATAAATATTGGTGGTCGTAAAGCTTTTGCCAAAATATTGCAGCAACAGGATACTACAACAGCTAAAAACCGTAAAGCTTTTGCATCATTGGACTTCGACATGGATCTAGGAGGACCATTCTCGTTCTCTGATCATGACAGCGGGCAAGTTTTATTTTCTATATATATATAATTGCATATCAGAATTTTCTTCTTGTTAACTGGAGATCTATTTTACCGCAGACCTGAAGATGAAGAAGTGCCCCGGCCTATCTTGCTTCGCAGGACAACTATAGGGAATGGTACACAGTTCTTTTTCCGCTATTCCATTTGTGTAAAGAGTTAACTTCATGAATATTTTAGATTGGTTCATGGCTATTCTACAGAATTAATTTGCCATTTATTCTGATAGGCCCTCCTGATTCAGTACATGATTGGACCAAAGAGCCTGATGTTGGGCTGTCAAATCAGAATGATACCAATCAGGCTTTCTCCAGGAAGAACTGGCGGCTACTTAGGTGCCAGAATGGCAAGTTTACAGTTTCTTTTACCTACCTTAATAACCCTTCCTAAAATAGGATTCACTGAATTCAAGCCATATGGTGTTATACTGGAACTGAGAGTATGCTGCTTTTATCATTGGCAGGATTGCGCATCTTTGAAGAACTTGTGGAGGTTGAATACCTTGTATGTACCTCCTCTAACCTATCTACTGTTGGGCAGTGGATGAAATTTCCGCTAATGCTGACAGAATCGAGTACACTTGTCTGTTGTTATTCATGTGCAGGCGAGAAGCTGCAGTCGGGCAATGAGAGTTGTTGGAGTTGTGGAAGCCACATGTGAGGCAATTTTTGGGCTTGTGATGAGTATGGATGTAACACGATATGAGTAAGTGTTTAGTGTTTTATCTTTTTCGGCATACTTGCATGGATGTTGACCTCTGTATTCTTATTCTCCATTTTAGGTGGGATTGCAGCTTCCAATACGGGAGTTTAGTAGAAGAAGTTGATGGTCATACTGCAGTACTATATCATCGACTACAGCTGAACTGGTGTTCAATGTAATTGAAATTTTCTTTCTGTTTATGTTACTGACCAGTTATCATCTTCTGATTATTTCTAACAACTTGCATGATGATTACATTGTACATCCTATCGAAATAAAGATGAAAGAATGACCCTTACAGTTTCATAATTATCTGTGCACATACTTTGATTATGTTAGACTTGACTCCATAACTTACTGAATCGGACATATGTATTGCTTGCACCTAGTACCAACCCAGTTTTTTTTATAGTGTGCGGGGAACTTAATGTGCCAAGCCAGGATACTTCCTGATGAAAACATATATTTTATTTCCTAAAAAACATATATTTTACAGTATCTGGTATATCTTGTGAACTTGTATAATGTTTGTATATATTCTCGCTTAAGCCTCACGTCCCAAAGGTTAAAATTTAAACTGAACCATGCAAAACCAGCTTTCTAAATCTCTGGAATGAAGGGGCAGGATGACAACCTGCTACTGCTATGTGGCAGCACTTTGAATCTTTGAATTCCATACAGATAGATTAGACTGTAGGCTGCACTATGCCAGAATTGGATAGGTTACACTGCAGACAGCAGTATCTCAGATTTGGAACTGACATGCATCTATCTTATACGTAAATGCAGGGTGGTCTGGCCTCGAGACCTTTGTTATGTACGATATTGGCGGCGCAACGATGATGGAAGCTACGGTAACTTTATAAATGATTCCCTTTCTGGTTACTCATCCATTGAGACTGCCCTGTTTGATGCTTTGTTTTAAACTTATAGTTGTCCTGTTTCGATCTACTGAGCATCAGAACTGTGGTCCCCAACCAGGATTCGTGAGGGCTTTCATCGAAAGTAATGTTCCTTATTATGTTTGTCAGGAATATTACCCTTCTTTTGTTATGTTTTTCCATCTTGTTCTTTTTTTTTTCCTTTAACTTCCTACTAATTCAGGTGGAGGTTTCAAGATTTCTCCTCTCAAATGCGTCAACGGAAGACCGCGCACTCAAGTTCAACACCTTATGCAAATTGATCTTAAGGGATGGGGCGTGAACTACTTTCCATCATTCCAGTACCACTCTATGTTGCAGATGCTGAACTGTGTTGCTGGTACAAAGTGCACACAACTATTTAACCTGTAATTACATGATGTCTTTAATTTCAATAATAAAAGGCATGATGGTCTCACTGACGCTTTTCCTCATGGCTTGTGCCCGTAATGATTTGGCATTAAATTTATTTCAGGATTGCGTGAATATTTTTCCCAAACAGATGAAATTCACCCAGTTCCAAGGATTCCAATTATGCATAATATGGTTAATGCGGTCTCAGTGAAAAAGGATCAGAAACTCCAAGAAGCTGACTCGAAGATCAAACAAACAGATTCAGGACAGGCTGATAACAAAAGTTTGGATATTGTAGACGAAGATTCAGAAGAAGATGATGATTATCAGGTTCCTGAAGCTGACTTGGAGGTTGTGAATGCCTCGTTCATACCCTTCTTAGCTTGCCTTTTTTTTTACCCCCTCTTCTTGATGACTTCACATTAAAGTTTCATTGCAATTCACATTAAATTTTCAATGCATTCATATACAGGAGGATGAACCTACCAAATCTGACAGTGATGCAAAGTACTCAGGTTCGTCTGTTATCTAGCTCTGCTTGTAGCATGATATCTGTAACAGTAGCCAAGTGATTAGCCATTTCTTAACTCCAAGTACCATGGCATTTGGTGATCCTACAGATCCAATAGATCTGTCTTGGTTTTCGGGCATTATCCGTCAGGATACCAATGAGAAAAGTCGTAATTGTTGGGCAGTGCCTGATAGCAAGATCTTCAAAGTTCGCAGCAAGAACTTTCCACATGACAAATCAAAGGTCAAAACGTTCAAGTCCCACAATTGGTTTTCTTTTTGAAGCATAGTAGGTAATCAAGGCCTTACATTGTTGTCATTTGACTTACAGATACCGGCAGGGAAATACCTTATGGAGCTTGTCGCGATTGACTGGCTTAAGGACACCAAACGTATGGATCATGTTGCCAGGCGGAAAGGATGCGCAGCTCAGGTTAGAAATGTGTTAGGGTTACTTAATGATCTATTCATATCTTAAAACAACTAGACAAACCTAGGTGGAACTAGGTGCCTTTTATATGAAGAGAAATAGGCACTTAAATTTGCGTTGAAGAGGACTTGAACTTGGGTGATCTAGGATTACATGCACTCATCAACTCAACCATGATCTGTTGATATCTAAGTGCACATTTTTGTGTACAATTTTGGTTCAGCCAACAGTTCTTTCTGTCTTGAAGGACTGTTGATTCAACCAAGAATGTACTTTTGACACATCTCTCTGCTTTTGTAAACTTTGAGCTGGTATTATTCTCTATTTCATACACGCTCTCATTTCTGTTTTATTTGACATCTTGAAGCTGTGCTGTCAACCTTTGTAAAGATTGGCCGTTAATATGTATCGTGAACTGTCAAGATTGGCTATATGAATGAAAATGCTTTTATAAAAGTATAATTTTGGTATTATTTGATAATATAAGGTTGCAAAGCAGTCAAAGTCATGTCTTGGAGACAGTGACAAGTAAAACATGTCAAAAGAAAAAGAAAGCAGGGGGCTTTTACATGCATCCTATTTATACTCTGTTTCTCATGTTAACAAATAATGTGTAATACAGTCTACATATGACTAATAATCAGATGAATTATGGATCAATATAGGAGCAAATATTTATCTGTATTTGAAAAAAAAAGTTATCGTATAGACTTTAGCTGGTTCTAAGGTTAGATTAAATTAGGCCAAGTTTGAACCTGTACATTGATGGCACTTTGTCACTCACCATGGAAGATCTAGGTTGAAGAATTAGACCATTCATGCAAACAGCAGTAATTTCTTCATATAGTTGGGACTCAACACTTATCCAATGCTATTGTTACATGATGGTTATAACCAGTCCTTTAATTTTGCAGGTTGCTGCTGAGAAGGGGATGTTCACTTTTCTTGTAAACATACAAGTAAGCTTGTGTTCCCAAACTCCCTTCCCTTGTTGTTCATTTCTCTGTCATGGCTGCACCTTTTTCTCGAAGAAGGCAACCACACATAGTGGGCATAATGTATTGGTTCCATGCATTGCAATCTGCATCTGTTCTTGTATAAGGCCTATTTGGAATTGCTTTATAAACATTAAAATAAGAGAAGACACGGTATATTATCGTGCAACTTTTCATAGGATTGTTAGTAGCTTTAACAATTTTAATAATTAAATAAGATTAGTTTTATGCACCCTCAGGATAAAGACCAAACAATTATGGCTTCATCTTAATTACCTACTTCCTCTGGTTTTCAATTGATGTCTTTAGGACAACTTTCTTAGCTCAAAAATGGACTAACATTTTTTTCTAACATCACCACTTAACAGGAGGGAGTAATTTATCAATTGGCACATTTCTTTGTACTTAGGTTATATTTTTAAGTCAATGATTTTGCAGATTCCTGGATCAAGTCATTACAGCTTGGTCCTCTATTTTGTCACAAGCTCCTTGAAGAAAGGATCACTGTTGCAGCGTTTTGCCGATGGTGATGATGATTTTCGGAACAGTAGGTTGAAGCTTATCCCGTCTGTTCCGAAGGTCAGTTCCAGCGCAAACTCATATTGACTACTTATTGTTAGCTGTTCTCACTTTAGCATGCTCGAATTCTGCAGGGGTCTTGGATAGTGCGGCAAAGCGTTGGAAGCACCCCTTGCTTACTAGGGAAGGCTGTCGACTGCAGCTATTTACGTGGTCCGAATTACTTGGAAGTAAGTCATAAATATAGTTGCCACTCAATTCCTTTTTGTTTTGTGAACGACAAAGTGATTCTGTTCTTTTGATGAAAAAGGAACATTGAATTGATTTTTTGCGAATAAGGCCCTCATAAGATGTAATTAGAGCAGTAGAACTCGTGATGATTGGAAAAACTTTTGGCCATGTACAAACACACAAGGACTACGTTCTTACACAGCCTCACTTCTGCAGGTAGACATAGATATTGGTTCATCAGCAGTTGCAAATGGAGTTCTGGGCTTAGTGTTTGGTGTTGTTACCACCTTAGTAGTTGACATGGCTTTTCTTATACAGGTAAACCTCCCAAGATATTTTGTTTTCTCAAAACCACAGCATTAACTTTAACCCCCCGCATAACCTCAGCGGATTACACGTTTTTTTTACTGTTACGCTGCAGGCTAACACATACGATGAGCTACCGGAGCAACTTCTGGGAGCCGCGCGGTTATCACACATTGAACCCTCCGCAGCTGTAGTTCCTGAACTTGATGACAGTTCCTGAGCGGAAGGAATCAAGTGGCACAGATTCTTTAATTCTTTCCTCAAACACACTCTATTATGTTCGGTCAACTGCAGCATTTTGCAGTTTAGTAGCATCATCAGTGAAGTTCAGACAGACGTTGCAGCAGCCTGCAAGCGCATATGCATATATACGTCTTCATACAGATTTGTTGTTTTGTGTTCTCCTTTTTTACAGTCTTATTAGTGGATCTTTCAGATCAAATTCAGTAGACATTGCTACTCATTAGATATTAATACACAGCAAAGTAACAGTACGGCATGTTCTGGAAGACGGTCTTGTAAATGATAATCCTAAACCGCTTGAATTTGCTTATAAGGGAAATGTGGATACATCTGTGTTGTAGAACGACACTGTGCTTTAGTCATACTACCTCCATCCTCCATCCTTTAAGTGATGACGTTAGGACAGTTTTGTTAGTGCACAATTGAACTAAAATGTTTGTCCTAACGACATCATTTAAAGGATGGAGGGGAGTATAATTCTTTTGGTGTGTATTTACCATAATTATCACTCCATTGGCGATTATGTTCAGCAAAATGTAATTCATTGCTCACTTGGTCAATGAGCTTATGACCGAAGTTTTGGCACTGCAAAATGCACGTCGTATCCACGATGCTTGTACAATTGTATTGCATCAGGATGCGTTCTCCATTTGAATCTTCACACCTACAGTACATGTATTCTCGATTCACAATTAAATAGCATGCTGTACTCGACAACATTCATCAAGCTCATGTCAAAAAACAAGAAGACAAAACAAAAAGAAAAACGAAGAAGAAGAAGAAGAAGAAGAAGAAGAAGAAGAAGAAATCCCTCAAAAGAAGAAGAAGAAAGAAAAACAAACATTCATCAAGCAGGCCTCCTCCAATCCGCGCCCACAAAGCCCAGTGAAAGGCCCATCCCTCGGCTTAAACCGACTGGACCTAAACCTCGCCGTCATGCAGCTTTAAATTCGCGATCCACAGCAACACACTTCTCGCAAAATCCCCATTCCTCCACTCCACTGTCTCCGCTAGGGTTTAACCACCATGGCCGCCGCCGCTGCTGCCGCCGCCCGG
>LAPY01001899.1:90340-102464 GCA_000970635.1 Eragrostis tef | reverse complement strand
ACGCGTGGGTTCTTGATCACCTCGGCCATCACCCACTCGTTAGTCACCGATGATGTGTCCGTAGCAGCAGCGATCATGTCCTGCGCATGAGCATGCATGGGTTTCATTCCCAAAAGAAAATAACAGGAGATAGTAATTCAGGACAGGAGACTGTTTATATTACTGCTGTCAAATTCCAAACTGAAAATTACTAATCATGTCTTGCTTTGACAGGATTTCATTTTCTCTGTTTAAAACTAGTGAATATCAAAGGAGCAGAAATTTGTTCCCAAAGAATTTTGTAACTAGTTGGTTGCAACATATAATGGCACAGCAACTAGCATTCTACCTCTTTCAATAATAGGAATGGCACATGCAATGGTTACAGAGTATAATAAACAGGGGAAAAAGAGATAGCAGAACTAGAGAATAGCATAAAGAAAATGAATTTGAGGGGCTGCAATCATAAATTTACCTGCATCAAAGCTTTGATCTCCACATCATCCATGCGCTCCTTCCCATTCTCACCAGGCAAAGAGAGCAGCACATCAACAAAGTCCATCTCATCTTTGCAGTCGTCATCATCAAGAAGGCCACTCTTCTTAGCCTCTCTAGCCCTCCTGTGTTCATCGATTATCTTCTGGTGGAAGTCGTCCACCTTCTTCTCAACCTCCCTCATCTTCTTCTCGCATCCATACTCTTCTCACACCCATATGGATCGAGCCACCTCCAAGCTGGCAAGTAGTCCCCGAGATAGATCAGGCCCAGCAGGAAGAACAGCTCATGGGTGATGTGCATGAACTCCATTGCTTCACCAGGACCTGCTGACTGCAGACCAAAGTACTGCTTACCCAGCAACATCCTTGTCACGTTGTTCATCGAAAAGGCACCAAGAACCTCTCTGAGGTTTACAGGCTTCTCTGACTGAGCTTTGGCCCATACCAAACTGACAGAGGTGCTCAGCCTCCTTGGCTCGGTGAGCAGAAAAAGACTCAAGCCGCTTGGTTGTCAGCAGGTGCTCCATGCAAACTCTCCTCATCCTCTTCCAGTTTGCCCCCAGTGGAGCAAGAGCCACATCGCCACACCCGTAGGCAAGATGGACAGCAGCCAGTGTCCGAGGCCGTGAAGCAAAGACCTCATCTTGACGGATGAGTATTTCACGGATGACTTCAGGATCATCAGTGGTAATGGCATCGATGGTTCCTAGACGAAGGTAGACAAGGGGACCATATTTGGTGCAAAATCGGGCAAAGTCTTTGTGGGGAAGAGGGCTTAACTGGAGAAGGTTTCCAAAGATTGGCCATGTTGGAGGTCCAGGTGGAAGCCTTAGCCTCATGCTACTGAGCCTTTTCCAATACACTACAACAAAGATACATGAGCATAAGATGATGGAAAGAAGAACTGGATCCATAGTTCACAAACAGGTGGCAGCTAAAGTTGAACTGCAAATGTACGGCCTATTTATGGGATCACATCATGCTTTCTGATGAATATAAAGTAAATCGAGTGGCTGAAGTTGACGCGGATTGGTTACAGTATCGGAGTAGTCATGATTCTTGTGTTGATCTGTATGGTTAAACATCTCAACTAACACCATAAAATAAAAGGACATGATCTTGACATGACTGTTGCAACACAGAGCAGTCAAGAATACCAAGGAAAAAGTAGAAGAGAAGTGGACTAAAATAAAGGTCATCAAACTTGAACATAGATCGTTGTATCCAAAGCGATAAGGAATTTCCCACATCATTCAGCAATTTGCGCAGCCAAAAAATACTTTTCACCATTATGTATTCAAAAAGGGCGCTGATGCAGTAGTTAACCATGCGAAACCTACTCCATCTACCGCATTGGTAACCAAGGGACCTAGCTTCTTGAACATCTGTAAAACTATCTGAAGAGGTAGGTACCTTCTACTGGTAACACAGAAGGTTCATAAAAGAAGCAAAAACTTCACCTTGGGTGTATGGTTTTTCCATTTTAGACATTGAACTAGCCTTATCTCACTTGATAACATCCTGCATAAGTATTCTTGAAATTAAGCAAATATCATCTAACAATTCCATGTTGTCCGATTAATCATGTTAGCAGATGAGTTATATGCACAGGAATCATCAACATTATCAGCATCAGAGGTTCTGTGGCGGGGATGCAATCAAAAACAAAATTATATAAAGAACATAATTGAGCCAACACACTCTACTATGAACATAAGATTTTGATCCTCAAAAACCACCTTCGAAGGGATCCAGACAAAATCACAAGAGATACTATCCTTTCATGAACAAGATACAATTGATGACTTGCAGTACAGCATATTACTACCCTTATAACACAACGTAATATGAGAAATAAGACTCACCAAAGAGTTGAACCAGACCACGAACGTCCGTAATCTTCATGTGAACAGTCGTCTTATAGCCATTTAAGCATTAAAAAAGCCATCCACGGTCATGTGCTCCTTTTTATGCCATCTCAGTCCTTAACATTGTCTGTGCACAAACACGAAATACATATGAACAGGTCAACACTGCCTTTTGGCACATTTTTGTTCTTTATTAATTCGAGATTTATGTATCACGACATACCAGCTATCTAGAACTAGAAATGCTCATGCTCTGTTTGGTCCTCTGACGTTTTATCCTGTATAATAAGGCTATATGCAGGACTTTTACTAGCCATGTTGGACAACTGTACAACTTTTATCATTTCTTCATCATCCTTCATCCTAGCCGCGGAAAGCATGTTTGAAAGAACTGTATAAACTGCTGCATTGTGAGGGTCCATCTCAAGAAGCTTCTGTGCTGCTATTTTTGCAAAAGCAAGATTGGAATGGAGGTTACTTGAACTAAGCAACGCTGCCCATGCATCAGGACAATCTTTCCAGGGCATGGAGTTAATCATTTCCAGTGCTTCAGCAAGGAATCCTGCACGACCTAAAAGGTCAACCATACATGTGTAGTGGTCAGGGTTTGGTTCAATGCCGTACACTGCTCTCATTGATTCGAAATAGCTGTACCCTTGTTGAACAAAACCAGCACGTGCGCATGCAGTGAGGATTCCCAAGAATGTCACATGGTTAGGTTTTTGTCCTTTATCTTGCATTATGTTAAACAGTTTGAGTGCATCCTTAGCCAAGCCATGTTGCGCAAATGCTGTTATCATAGAATTAGTGGCAACAAGGCTTGGATTGTGTATCCTTGAGAAAACAAGATAAGCCTCAGTCAATCTTCCACATTTTGCATACATCGTTACCAAAGATGTGTGAACTGCTGAGTCCAATACCCATCCCATGTTGACTGCATAGGCATGAGCTTGCATTCCCTGACTCAGCATTCCCAGGCTAGCCAAAGCACTCAACAAACAGCTAAAAGCTGCTGCATTTGATTTGCCTTCTTCCCGTGACATGCGACAAAACCACCGCACTGCACTAACATAGTCTCCATTGGCAATAAAACTAGAAATTACCGCGGTCCAAGCAACCTCATCTTTTCCAGGCATTTGCTCAAAAAGTTCAACAGACTCTTTCATCCAACCCCTATTAGCAAATCCCACAACCATCGATGTCCAAGAAACAGCATCCTTCTCAGGCATCAACTTGAAAAGCACATGCCCCTCTTCAACCATGTTATTCTGAACATACCCAGTGATCAGTGAGTTCCAGGATACTATGTCCTTCTGCTTCATGTAATCAAACACCCTTCTAGCATCGACCATCCAACCAAACCGGGAATACATTATGACTATCGAGTCACCCAAGAAAACGTCTATTTCAAACCCTGTTGCTATAATCAAGCTGTGAATCTGAATTCCTTCTCCAACAAGACAGGCTTCAGCACAAGCATCTAGCACAACAGAGAGTGCTGTTGTGTTAACCTGAACACCTTGCCTTCTCATGTCCAGGAACAGCAATAGACCATCTCTGCACATCCCACGTTTTACGAATCCCCGAATCATCGAGGTCCAGGACACCACGTTTCGCTCCGGCATTGCCTCGAACAGCCGTTTTGCCTCTGACATGGTCCCATACTTACATAGCCCATCAACCATTGCGCTCCAGGAAATTACGTCCTTCACTGCCATTCCATCGAACACCTTCAGCGCCATGCCAAGCTCCCCGGCCCTCAAGTAACCAGCCATCATTGAGTTCGACCCGACCGGGTCCCTCAACCGCTGAGGCATCTCCTCGTACACCGCCCGGGCCTCGCGCAGCATCCCGGCCTTGGCGAGCCCTGAGATTATGGCGCCGTAGGACACGGCGTTCTTGCCCGGCATCTTCGCGAAGAGAGCGTGCGCGGCAGCGGGCCTCCCCGCGCGGAGGTAGAGAGACAGCAGCGCGTTCCAGGAGCCGGTGTTACGGCGGGGCATGTCTTCGAAGATGAGGCGAGCGGATGTGAGGTCGCCGGCGTCGGCGTAGGCGGTGAGGAGTGCGGTCCAGGTGATGACATCGCGGCGAGGCATTCGGTCGAATAGCTGCTGAGCGTCAAGGATGCGGCCGCGGCGACCGTAGGACGTGAGCAGCGCATTGAGGTGGGCCGTGTTGGGGTGGCGCGGCGGGGGCTGCTCTGGGGTTGGGAGGCGGTGAGGGACACCGGCGACGGCGGCAGTGGCCGGGGCTCTTGCCAGTCGCAGAGCAGCCATTGCTGCCCACCGTCGGGTATCAGTGGGGGGTCGAGACTTCGAGTACTGAAGCTGCAAAATGCGTCATCTTATTTTTCACTATAATTTTCTTCAAAGAATTTCTCCAGATCAGAAATAATCTCTTTGCAACATAACTGTATTTTGTCAAAGTTAAATTTTTTGTGTATTTGACAAACCTCGTGTTTGAAACACGCCATCAGGTTGCTGCTCTTGCACATCATGACTTACAAGATTTAAAGTACAGGACTAAAAAAAGATTTAGGGCACCCAAGTTTCAGTTATCTCACTTAATCCGTTTCTAAAAAAGTTATCTCACTTAAATACCACCAGTTTTTAAGATCGTGTTTTTTAAAAAAAATCCAGTGAAGAATGTTACGCAACTCCGAAATGAGATGAGGAATTTGCATATTGATATAAGTGGGATGCTTATGTGAACTTTTGCCACGATACACATCAACGTTTAAAAGAAAAGAATAGTTTCAACTTCAGGAGAAGCTGAACATTGTCCTTGTGCCACTATAAACAGGGACGTTTATAGGAGGAATGCACAAGATAGGATCAGGCAACATTTCATCAAGTTACAAGAATAGACATACATCTGAACATTCTAATCTGCCCTACTACCATCAAAATTGAAATCAATTACAAGAACAAGGACGCCAACGCCATAGGATGACCACAAATCAGGCAAATACACATGCACTACACCAACGGGTTGGAGCTTCCCTAATCTCCAAGCTCCAACGTCACAGCCATGCAAGCTCAATTTGAGCCGCAATGGAGAAGCAACACCTACCCTATCGATACGGTGATTCGTGTCATCAGGTCAAAAAGGAGAACACCAACCAATGAAATTAACCGGCTGGCATGAGGGAGGGATATGCCTAGCGGTCTTTCTCTTCGCTATCTGTTGTTACAACATGATGCTCGTCCGCGGACCAACTTATCCCACAAGCACAGCATCTGCCGAGGTGATTGATAATGGGCAGTGTAGTAGTTCTCCAGGCAACCGTACTGGCAGAACTTCCAGCTGTGAGAATACTGAACAGGCTTCGTTGAATTGAATTTTTCGACCCAAAGACCCATACTTACATCTTCCATCTTAAATAGCTGCGAGGCATCACCAGAAAATGGATCGACTGACACATCAGGATATGAAGTTTATGGAAACATGAAAAGTAACCTGAAGTAGACATAAGACTGAACTCACCCTCAAACTCTGGTTGGCATGTTGAGACACGATGAATTTTGCTATGTCACCAGATATTACATAACCTGGTCCATTTGCATAAGGAGGGTAAATATCTTCAGGCCACTCCTGCAGTAAGAATCGGTAATAATCAGGAGAATGAAGATAATGAGGTATATGTTGGTAACACGAAATGGGCTGAAACTAGCAAAGTTAAAATGAACTTAAATAAGCAATGATGAATATGTTGACAACTTCTACATTAAAATGAGGGTATTACCTCTTCAGTAACTGCCCATTTTCCATTTCTCAGCGGTCTGTGCAAGAGGTTAAGGTTTCCCATATATAATGGTTTGCCACCATTGTTCAATTTGATGTGCCTAAGAACCACATCTACTCTCACAAATGTATCGTCATCACATTTCATGATGTTCGCAGCAGTCAAGTTCTGAACCTGCAAAGTGGTAATGACATCAGGTTATGACCAATTGACAGTGCTTACAGTTGGCTGGTTTAGGAAGGTAACTAAACATCCTCATGGATTTCATGACATATTCCATTATCCTATGTTGGAGGGATTAATTTCTCCAAAATGTGATTTGTCAATAAAGATACAAGCATGTGCAGGAAAAGGTGGTAACGATTAAGTTTCTGGATAAAAATATCCAGAAAATTGGGTTTGCCTAGAAATTTGTGCGAGGAAGGAACTGGGACAAAAGATAAGCCTGTCCTCTCATATAATAAACCCATTATTGAGCACATAACCATATATAATGGTGTATCATGAATCATCACAAGTTCACCTTACAGTGATATAAACAATACTAATACATGACGTAAAGCAGCAAACATATGATAACAGCAAGGTTTTCTTACCCCAAACTCACAAATAGCGATTGTCTTCAGAACGACCAGCTCATAACGATCTATAAATGGCAAAATGACAATGTCTCCAAAGTATTCCGCCTCTTTCTTCAGCATTACATTGACTTCTTTCCTTGAATTCTGCAATCACAATTTTTTCAGGAGTTATGAACAAGCAGCTGGCATTTATTTCCTAAAGCTCATTTGCATTTTTTTCCCTATAAATGAACATGCTAGTATATGACACTGATATTTCACATCATTCGAACAAACGAAATTTTTTATTAGAAAATTAAGAATTCGGTGGCAGACACAGATTTTTTGGATCTGTACGCTTGAAAAGATATTTCATGTAGTATGAAATGACAAGGATAGTGACAAGATATTCAAGCATTGTGATGAAAACTATATCGCTAAAACATACAGAAACCCATGCACATATGCAACTTCACACAACTTGGTGCCTACATACATCAGAGAAAGCGGCCACCTGTTTGATTCTTTGAGCTTCAATCATTCCATGTTATGTGTGTTTTCAGGCATAAAAATGCAGAATGCAAGTTATACCACAACTAATGGACCTGACAATGCACTAGCAATAATCTAGTACAAAGGTATCAAATAAGATTTCATGTCGAATCAGTTCCCAATTGAATAACAAGAAAACTAAGAGGTGTAAACACTAAGCGCAAATAAGTGTAACTACAAATGTCATCTATTTGCTTACCAGAGCAACAAAGAATCGAGCTACTGCTTGAGAAGACCTAATTTCTCGGGTCTGCATCCATGTTTTTCTCACAGCCATGCGCTCAGCAAAATGATTCGATGCAGAAAGTATCCCAATGAAAAGGGAAACAGGATCTTTTGGCAGCGGCCGAGACCTCCACTTTTCTGACATCTCAAGGACTTGTTGAAGAGAAAAACTGGGATGGGACATAGGAAGAGCAGTAGCATAAACCGAATGTACATCTACGTCACCCTTAACAAATAACCCTGTTGCATCTTCAAGAGTAAACCCCTGAAAATGGACACCTGGTGCCCCTAAGTGTTATATCAAAAGAGAAAAAAATGGCAGATGAGCAAGCATAAAGAACATACTGGTCGATACGGAAATGATGTAACATGTCGACCACCAACATAAATGTGGAAACCTTCAACTCCAGCTTGTATAGTCAAAACAAATAGCCTCTCCTCTACGAAGGGAAATGGCCATGTCATTGCAGGTTTCTTTGCACGACCTATGAACCTCTTCAACCATGAAGTTGTCTTGGATTCCTTGGTGTCAACAATATCATTACGTATCCATTTCTCACATTTGGAGAATCCATCGACTGTTGAAAAATATGGAATTGCAGGTTTTAGCCAAATATGGTAGCCCGAGGACGAACAAACATAGCATTACCGTAATCACAGAAAGCTAACACTTTTGCAGTTTTTTCTTGACAGAACAGACGTTAAAAGAAAATAAATGATATGACGATTTGAAGTCTAAATAGATATATTTATTCAGCCTGAAAATGGCAACTATAACAGAAGTGGAGCTCAGCATCAATTTATAGAAAAAGGAAGTAAAATGTGTTGATGTAAATGTCTACAGTTTTGCTGTTAACCCCATATGCAGTGCATACATTTATGGCATGAAACAATTGTAGCAAAACTGTGACTCATAATTTCCATAAAAAGACGCCACTATTTCAGTGAGCTTGATTCGATGTTCAACATTAGTGGCATGCCAAGTTTGTAACAGGAGCATGGCATTAAGCTGTTAGCTCATCTATCCTAAGATGGCAAGGAACAATGGTAGTAACAAATACTGAACTCAAAATCAAAATTCCACACAAACATTGCTGACTCTGCTGTGAGTTAGATACACTGTTTTTGTGATAGTTCAATGGTACTCATGGCACGCTAAATATCTGAGAGAAGAATGTCATTCAATAGCTTGGTGGCGCCTCTAATCCTAGATTGCAATGCATTCACCAGCAGAGATACTATAATGTGAACCGCATTACCAGTAACATTAAAGATCCAATCTAGAGTTGGAACAGAAGATTAACAAAAGAGCACAACGTACCCTTATCCTCATTGTCCTCGGGTGGTGAGCCGTCGCAGCGCTGTGCTGCGCCCCACTGCATCCTGTAGCAGGTGTTGTGCTCAATGATGGGGTGCTGGCTCCAGTCCCCCGTGAGCCTGGGGTTGAGGTGCAGTATCCTGGGCGGGTCCTCGCCGTCGACGGCGCGCAGGCCCTGGAGCTCGACCATGAACTGCGAGACGAGCACGGTGCCGTCCCCCTGTCGCATCCGCGCGAGCTGCGGCACGTACTCCTTGTGCGCGGCGCGCGGCGTGCCGACGACGGTGACGGAGGAGCCGGCCGCGAGGCCGCAGGGGAGGAAGACGACCCGGCCGCGCGCGCGCACGGAGACCGCGGAGGGGCACTTGTCGGTGGAGGCGCGCGTGGCGTGCTGCGCGGCGAGCTCCCAGGGGTCGCCGTGCCCCCAGGCGTCGTCGGCCATGCGGTCGAGCGCGGAGCGGTTGCGGGAGGCGAGGTCGGGCAGGGAGACGCGGTCGTAGCGGTGCCAGAAGGGGTGGACGGGGAACGGGGTGGCGGAGGAGGAGGAGGCGGAGGCGGAGGAGTTGGAGGGCGGGAGGTGGTCGGCGGAGGAGGGGGAGGAGAAGGCGGCGGGGCCGTCGAGGTCGGCGGCGGCGAGGTCGAGCACGCGGCGGAACTTGAGGGAGACGAGGAGGAGGTAGGCCGCCCCCGCCGCGAGGACCAGGTGCGACGGCCGCACCCGCCGCGCCTCTCACTGCCGGTATCTCACGTGGCGCGGCGGCGAGCACGGGCTCGCCGGCGAGGAATGAGGGGCCCCCGGATCTGGCGCGCGCGGGCGTCCGGCGGTGTGGGATCGGAGGTGGTGGTGCGTGCGTGCGTGCGGGGGCCCGTCCCGTACGGCCGCGGGCGAGTGGGGAAATGCAGGCCGAGCTGAGGCGTCGTGATGGCTGCTCGTCTCGTCTCATGGGGCCGGGCCGGCCGGCGCGGCGCGTGAATGTGATTGGCTCGGGACAAACGGTCAGGTCCGGTGCGGCGTGGGTCAGGGACACGGACTGGGCTAGACCGCGGTGGCGCCACGTCGGGTCAGCCTAGCCGCCACGACCTCTCCTGTATGCACGTTGTTCTTCCTTTCCTGAGCGGCTGTGTGCAACGTTTTTTTTTTCTCTTTCCCTGATATTTGAAGTGTCTGAATCTAAGGAAATTTTCAGTTGACGTCATGGACTGTAGGATATCTGATCCAAGCATCTCTTGCTTTATTCTCCTTTAGATGTTCTACATCTTTCCTTTGGATGTTCTCTGATATACAGTTTCTGTTCTTTTTTTTTTCTTTTGCGATGGAATACAGTTTGTGTTCTTGTTGTTCACTTGCACCTGTATGTTCCATTACATCATTTGCTTTTTCCAGCAATCCTCGAGCAAGCAACTTAAAATGAAAAAAGAAATCAGCAATAAAAGTGAATGTTTTTCTATTAAAACCTGCAAAGTAAGTAAATAGACTATATCGAAGAATAAAAAATTACGTATGCAAAAGAACAAAATATATTTGTAACAATAGATGGAAAGATAATAGGTACAATGGTCGTTTTGACGATTGAGTACACAAAACAACCTGGGTCGAATTTCGAAACATGTGAACGAGATGGGTTGATAATCCGGGTCAAATTTCCACACAACCGGAACAGATGAACGCCCATAACCTAATTGGGATGGGATGCATGAGTTCGAGTATGACGATTTTCAGCAGATCAGAGGGGGGTCGTGCCCCCACCTCACCCCACCTTCACCCTGATGGCCTTCCATGTCCATTGATTTTTGTTTGTGATATCACCATATATGGATTAATGTGTAAGTTAGTATGTCCTTTAGACAAAAGATTATTACGGATTCTGTTAGATAGGTCGTTGGCTATGAACAATTGCATGATCCGCTTACTTGCGCCCCACCCCGTAAGCTGACTCTATTGCCTAGCGGTTAGCATCCACTGAAGGGTATAAAACCTTATTTGACACTTCCTCCATTTTTCAATATTTGTCATTTTGGACTCAAGTCAAAGTTTGTAAGTATTTGTCACTGCACGCTTCCCAATGCAAAATTTTCCATTTTCCCCTTGGTACCCACCCAGCACCTTTGTGGGCCATGTGTGTAGAAAATTCTAATTCCTCTTTTTTTTAATACTTAATTCCTCTTGTGTTCGGATGCACATCTCCTGCACCTTTTTCTTCCCAACAAACAGAGCCTTTTTTTTTTCCTACCCCCAAAAAACAGAGCTTCATTGTCGGTTTAAACAAAAAGAAGCAAACACGTATCTCATCTACACGTCGCAGCTTACATTGCTATGCTTATGTTTGCCACTGATGCATACACGTGGAGCCTTAAACTGCCATTAGAAAGTTAGTTATTCAGAAAAGCAGAGTACAATGCACACTTACATAGACTAAGTTTACTTGTCCCTGCATATGCAGACCAAACTGACTTTATCTAGACCTATTGACATGGATGAACTGCTCCCTGTACAGAGGTTCCAACAGCATGCACCATCCAGCAAAATATCGATATCTAGGCAAAAACATTGACACTATCCAAAGGACATCTCTCTGCATACATAGGCTAACATGGCTATCTGTACATATCTGCATGCAAGAATTTTAATTTGTTACCGTGTGCACTGCATGTTTTACTTAATTTTCCTATACCACTTGACAACTTTTCATCGTCCAATGTGACTCTTGTCGGGCTTCTAACGCAATTTCGATCCACAACGGTATATCATAACTAGGTACCATCCTTTGCACTACGACTGTAATATGAAACCTTTAGTCAAATATGTAAAACTTTAGGTGAAAATTTTTAAGTATCTTTTGTGATATGGAGCCCTCGAAAAGCAAGAGGGCATTATAATCGTTTTCTCCTCCAACTGGGAGACATGCATGGTGTCCATGGACCGTTGTTGGTTGGGGCGTCAATTCCCATGTCTCAACACCTGTGGCAATGGCCGTTTGCACGGCGAGACGTACGTACGGGCACGAAACATACCATTATAGAACTCTCACGTACTTGTGCTAGCTGGAGTAAGCAGAGACGTAAACAATCCATGGCCACGCCGCGGTGAATCGATTTCTTCTTGTTTGCCTTGTAGAGGCACGTGAGTGGAGACGACGCGCACGAGCACGATCTCCTGCGCATGCAGAGGGCCGGGGTTGCAACAACTTGCCACTAGTCCGTCGGAGAGCCGAGGCGTGGCTGGCCGTAGTGCGCACCACGTCGCAGCTGCCCCTGCCTGGTTGTCGCTGACGCCACACTTGAGTCACTGGACTCGGTCACTCGGGTCGACGACCGTTTCTGTTCCTTCCATCTACGCCTCGCACCGTCACACGTACGGCGGTTTCCAGCAGGCAGCCGCT
>LAPY01001899.1:56395-67315 GCA_000970635.1 Eragrostis tef | reverse complement strand
TGCAGCTACTGTTGTTTGCATTTTTTTTTCTGCAGCCGCAGCCGCAGCTGCAGCCTACCGAACAGGCTGGTTTTTCTTACCATTTTGAAACCAAATGAACTGTTTGAAGCCAGATTCTTAACAATTAATCTCGAGTGTTATTCTCAATTTTTCGCATAACAGATTTAAGGTGCCGAGGTCCTTTTATCAGTGGAGGAGGCCATTTCCAGTGACCACCACAGGGAAAATCAGAAGAGAGGAGTTGAAGCGCGAAATCTTAGCAAGCATGCAACTTCCCAGCAACTTGTAGGTTCAGGGCCCGATCGATTTGTTGAACCAAATCGTGCTTCATGTTGCTTCGAATTGAACTTTGGAGTTTATCTGTTACCAAGGAGATTGTCTGTGCCTGTAATTTATTGGAAAGCTTCCTTTTTCTTATTTTGTTTAGGAGTCCAATTCATTCGTTGACCAGGTCATATTGCCCTGTCGGTGTTATGTATGTTCTGGTTCTTGGTTCAGGATGCAAGAGAATATGTAGATGTGAGATGACTTTTAACAACTGAAACAATCTCTTCTGAGAACTTTCTGCATAGAATGCTTCACCACAAATCTGACTCTCTTTCTCTCTCCTGAGAACCTGACATAGATGACTACTTCAACGTGAAAAAATAATTCGTATAAGGTCTTTCGGAAAAAAAAAATCGTATAACCGTCAACCAAGAGAAAGGGAGAAAACAAGCAATGGCTTCTCCTATTGGGCTGTCATTATAGCGAAATGGGCGTTCGGCCCTTATCCGTGGGCCGGGTGGCCAACGTGGGGAGGCACTAGTCAGCGGCCAGTTGCTCCGCACCACCGCTTGAGCCACGGCCAGCAGGCAGCACGCAAACGGCGGCGGCCGAAAAGGAAGGAGGAGGAGAAAGGCGACCGCTTTCGCTTTCTCCGCGCCACCCCACACCAACGGCGGCACTGACCGCGGCAAGCAAGGCAGGTATGTCATGATTCATCATCGCAGCTTCTTCTTTCCCCTTTCGGCGGTTGTAGCTTCGGGATTCCTTGCCTTGCCCCGCTGTTTTGCTGCCTGTTCCTTGGTCTGTGCACTAGATGCACGGAGCTCTGTTCTTGGTGATGGTCTTGCTCAGCTTATTGCTGCGATTATTGGGGATCTTTTTATCATATCCTGTTCTTGATTGAAGCATAGCTTGGTAGACGTCATTTGGGAATCCGTCTCAGGGGTGGGTCGGTAGCTATTTGGGTCGGTTTTTCATTTGGCTCTTGTTTGTTTACCTAATTCAGCTAGGCTTGCTTGAAGTGATGTGGCTGCCCCTGTCTTTGAACTACGGTCCATATCCCTTTCGGGGTCAGCATTAGCTAGATGGTCCTCCATTCTGCTGTTTAGGTCTGGACGACTGGCTCCCATATCATTAATTTCCATGCCATTTCATATTAGATGATTCTAGAAATGTGTACACTTTTGCTCTGCTAGCAAAGGTACGATTTCCCTGACAGATGATTATGGTGTTAGAAGTTTGGGATGGTGCGATTAATTTCTTGCTCATGTTTGATGTGATTTATTTAATACATATATGTGAGGATGGAGCCCAGCCATAAGTGTTGACTTATTTTTTCTGAGAAAATAAGAACATGCTCTAATTTTTGTGTCTACTATTGTGTCACTCCAGAGTCACACATGGCAGAGAGCTCGGATGCACCACCAATTTATATGAACGGAAATGACACAGCTGATAGTGAACTTTCTTCCAATGATAATATGTCCTTCCTTGATGAGTTTGATTCTGTAATGGAAGAAGTGGATGCCTTCCTTCATATTTCAAGATCTGTGACTGATGTTATCGTCAAAGGGATTTTAAGTGATGTACACCAAGAAGCAACTCGGCAGATTGCTTCCAAGGATTCAGAGATAGCTTTGCTGAACCAAAAGCTGCAGCAACTGGGAAATGGAAGCATAAGTTTACTCGAGGGGAGGGATAAAAGATATGATGAATTTTATCATCTCCGCCAACAGCTTGATTCTATTTCGAAGTCACTCTTGAATTCTGAATGGGGGCTTTCAGGGTCGCAGCATAACTCCGAAGGTTCAGAAGACGTGAGCAAGCAGAGGGGCAAGGAACAGTCTTCCAGAGATGGTTTGACAAAGGAAAATGGTTCTAGAGCCTCCCAAGAAGAGGTTTTCAGTGATCCGGTTCGTCTGAAGCATATGGACAAGGATGCAGTGATAGACTATTTTAATAAGGCAGTGAATGAAATGAAAAGGCAGCATGATTCAGATATGCACAAGAACACAGAAGAGATATTCAAACTAAAGCGTGAAATCCTCAGAAAAGAAGGATCAAACCATTCGCATTTGCGGAACAACAAAGAGCTTGAACAAATGAGGAAGAAAATTGAGGAAGCCATCTCGAAATTGGATGTGCTCCTCTTGGAGAATAAAAGGGCTTTGGTTCGCGTCAAGTCGGATGCATTTCCTAGTAAGCAAGACAAAAGCAATGTAGTAGGTTCTGATACCCAGCACCTACAAGGTGATGATACTGATAATGACAGAGAGCATCGTTCCATTCCTACTAAGGCTTCATACTTTGCATCTATAGGAGAACATTATGAAAGGCATGTTACAAGGCTTGAATCTGATATTGAAGATGCCAGAATTACAGCCACCATTAGAGAACAGGTTGAAAAGATTGTCACAAAAGAGTTTGTCAGTGAAATAAATTTAGGATTGCATGGTCATGAGATGGCGGTTGATATGAAGCAGGAAGTTTGCTCAATAATTCAAAATGAGGCTATTGCCCAAGCAGTGTCAAACATTGATTCTTTGTTGTTGACGTACAACAAGAAAAAGGGCTGTGCTAAGGAGGAGTCTCTACTGAAGGAAAAGATTGAGAAACTGAAGATAATTGTGGATAGCTTTACTGAAATAGCGAAGGAAAAGGAGGACTTTGTGTCACAGGTTGGATTGGGGACAATAGAGGCTCGTGTGTCTTCGCTGTGCCATGAATTTGATTTGCTGAAAGACAAAGTGAGAAAGCAAGATATATACATATCTGAAAAGAGCAAGGAATTTGATACCATTGTGGGCAGGTTAGAGCAAGCGGTGCAGCATGTTCAACACAATGATGTCTCTTTGAGTGAGTTGAATCATAGATTTAGAACCATTTCAGATTCTGTAAAGCAGTTGGAAAAACAAAATCAAGTTCTGCATACTGTCATTGAAGAAAAGGAGAAGACTCTAACATCTGTCCTTTCCAAGGACAAGGAGTTCAAGGAATTCAAGAAACATGTTGTTGAATCTATGAGCAAGTTTGAAGAGTTCATTACCGATCGACAAACAATTGTTGCAAAAAAAGTTCAGCACACTGAATCAAGGTGCTTATTTACATCCATCTGGAACTTATTTAATCTAGACAAATGAGCTGATTTTATGATTAATCGTTTTGTGTTTGTTACTGTTTCATCTTAATATTATCACTGTAGTTCTTGATGTTTATACCTGTTTATTCTTCTGAGTTATGTTTTACAGGTTTTGTTTCTTGAAAGAACAATGTAAACACCTTGCGAAAGAAAGCAATCTTTTAAGAAAGAAAGCACTGCGGTACAAAGAGATATCTGAGGCAAGAGGCTCTAATCTTCAGAAAGCTGAACTCGAGGTAATGTATCTGTGGAGCCTAACTAAAAATGGTTCAGCTTCACTTTTCACATCTCAGCCAAATGGCATTGCATTGCCACAGAATTATGTGTTTCCCTCAAAATAAATAATTACATGTTCATACAATGTCAATGTAAAAAAAACAAAACCAACCCTAAACTCTGAAATCATTCCTAGTATGTGGCATGGATCTAAGTAACCAAACAAAGTAGTAGAAGGGCATTCAGCACTCTACATATATACTACAGTGGCAATGGTTGGTAAATAAAAGAGAAGTGTAAGGTTAGAGTAGGGTGGTCGCAGATGGACCATCACCACCAACTCCAATTTTTAAGATAGTACAGATAACCTGCAAACTGTAACAAATTTGTAACCTAGATATAGCATCCTAAAAAGGCAGAACAAGTTGTGTAATGAGGTTAGTTTATCTGGTTAGCTGCATTATAGGGTGTAAGGATTAAGGGTTCGAGCACAGAAAGTCAGAAACATAATTGAATTTACTTTTATTTGGTCTGCAGGTGGATTTGCTTGGTGACGAGGTTGAGGTCTTAACAGATCTTCTTGCAAAAATATATATTGCGCTTGACCATTATTCTCCAGTTCTGCAACATTATACCGGCGTAAGTTTAATTTCAACATTGTACCATACTTTTGGCATGATTTAATTGTTTGCTGCTTCTGCTTCTCTATCAAAAAGTTCTAGTAAACTTTTAAATGTTTCTTCCTTGTCCTACCATAATGTATAGATTATTCTAGAAACAATCTCATTTTAGTTTTTTCAGTTAAAATAAGTAAATCTTTGTTGACCCAACACTGATCTGTCAAAATCTCAGCGAAATTCTTGAGTTGGTTTGCCAGTATGCTATGTATATGTTGGTTATAATTTCAGCAGAAATTATTTGATTTGCGACATGCAAGATATGTGCATGTTGTGTCTAAACAGTGTTTCATGGTATGCTAGTTCCAAAATGCCGTACTCACCAGCTATTGTTTTCTTGTATCTTAGACTTTTCTATTAACTGAACTATCTCTTTGTTGCAGGTTATGGAGACCTTGAACATGATCAAGAAGCATATTAGCATGGCAAAGTAAAATGCTGTGTGTTGATACCAGGTGGTCAATGTTAACTGTAACAGTGGTGTTCTCGGCTTGACAGTATGCTTCTAGAGTTGTAGTGCTTTGAGATAACTTTTGCAGATGGATGCTTAGCTTTTGATGTTGATTCAAGGACTAGGACTAGGTTTTGCAGAGTGGCTTGGTCCCCTTTATAGGCAGTAGTCTTGGTAGAAATTGACCACTTTGTAAATGACTCGACCATAGCTATTAGTTCTTGGGTTTGGCCTTTTGGTGGTATGGGTTTTGCCATCTGCTATCCTGGGTTTAAGAGGTGAACTTTTGTAATATCGACCAACTTGAATGAGCAAGAGTGGCAGCTTTGTTGATTGAAAGATGAATTTTCAAGTGTTTTTTCTTCTTGCATTGTTCTGCACTTCTGCTTGGGACAAAAGGCTATTGTTGTTGTTTGTTTGTTGCATTGTGCTAAAGATGTATGGATTTCGTGCATTGATGTTGATGATTATCTGATTAAGGGTGTTCTCGAAGGAAAAACGTTCATCAGATGAAGCATTTATATCACAAGCATAGTTCTTAAGGTAGTGCCTAGGCGATAAGGCGCTCCAGGGTCTCTTAAGAGCATCTCTAAGAGACTTTAATAAAATTGGCTCCATAAACTTGTTTTTGGGGTAATAAAAAATTTATAAGGGGCAACTTTTCTCTCTTTCTCCAACAGTCTAGAGGCTATGAAAAAACTACGAGTTGTTTTGAAGTCCTATTGAAGATGGGTTTTTTTTATTAGATCAGGTTTATAAGGCTTTTTTGGAGATGCTCTAAGGGTGGTCTTGCCTAGGCAAGGCGTAGCAAGGCTTCATCCAGACGCCTCACCCCCTCATAAATTGGCAGCTTTGAAACTTGGCATGAAAAATGCGGCCATGACACAGTTTGGACTTCGATTTGCCCTCCTACAGTCCTGGAGAATCTTGGCAGCTTTGAAACGAGTGACAGATTTGAATCTTGGCATGAAAAATGTAGCCTATATGATTGGGATACTAAATACCAAGCAGAACTTCACGGCCTTAAAAATCACATAAAACTGACAGGGAACTTATCAAACTGTTCCCTTGCGAGAAGTTTTCCTAAATTGTAAGACTCAGAATTTTTGTTGTCCCTATTGCATGGTCAGACAACAGACGATCTATAGCTTACCAGAATTCATAAAAAAAAATTTCCCGTTCAAAAAAAAATCATGAAATTTTAACAACTTTGACAAGCTGACTTTGTTGATACAATCATATAAAACAAACAAATGCTGGATATTTCATTGCATAGTACAGCATTCCAACTCAGTTTAGAGGCCAGGTAAGCTGATAAGTATTTGAACATGAACGCAAACAATACACATACAGAGGTCACAGGAGTTAGAATCGAAGGTCAACACGCTATCTACTTACATCAGAAATAATATGTTTATCGCCACCTTTCTTTTGCATCAATCCGAAATTATTATTTACACAGCAGCAGCCTTGATGCAGGATGTATCTTTGGAACCAAATTTATCCTTTGGTTGGCCAATTCATCAATGTACAATTGGCATCATCACATCCCAGGGATTCAACTACCATTTTCCAGTTTCAACCCTTTGTGATGATGACTCCAGGCTAGTAAGGCAGCACCAATTGCTGGTTCCACCTGAAAATGCATGTCACTTCCTTTTAGCTTCATGAGGCAGAGTTTCTGGTAATATGTACGCATGTTTAAATGCAACTACGTCACGCATAGATACCATTTATTCATCATCATCATCATCTAAAATAAGTGATTTAAAATGTGTCCTCCCCCATCAAGGGGGTACCCGGGCGTTAGGTGCTAGTGCCACCCTCTCCTCTAGAGCTGAATCAACAATTAACCCAACTAGGACAGCGCAGAGACCCAATGACATCTCACGCTCCGGCCTAACACCTAAAGCTTTTTTCAGACCATCGTGCACTGAGAAAAACCGATGATTTCCAATAGCAGAAACAATTGTACTACGAGTCATTCAAACCCTTAAAATGCCCCAACATGCCTATCTGCACGACAGAACTTTCGCGAATATACTAACCTCAGGCCACAGGCCGAATAGGATGAACACCTGGGAAGACCTTGGAAATACAATTTACGACCTCGCCACTGATGTTCCATTTCTTATTACCTTCCAGGACTCCACCAACCAAAACAAGTGGAAACTGGTCTTTTCCATCTGCAGAGAGTAAGGAATCACCTTCAGGATCACTTAAAAGTGCTTATTTCTGTCTGTAACAACTCAGTAATATAGAAAAAGGGCCAAATTTTATTTTGCATACCACATCTGGAAATTGTAATAGCATAAACCTAAATTTAGAATGTCACGTTGACATGTGCTAAATTTGGAACTTGCAATGGCATCCAAGCAGAATAGCTGGGATTTGAGTGCGCCATGATAGGACACCTATAAGAGCTTTTTAACTCTGCTGTTCATTTATCCCATAAGGGGATGAAAAAACTTCCGGCACAGAAAAGACACCTATTATTCTCCGCTTAAAATCAAATATCCAGCATTTGTTTCTTACAGAAAAGTACTATGTTATTGCAGATATTGAGTATGACTTGCCTTTATGACCTGAGCCTAGAGAAATAACATAATCTTAAGAAATTTTATCTCCAATACACATAATCTACGTGAAAGGATGAAACCCAATCAAGAAGGGAATTAGTTAATGCAATCCCTACTTTCCAAAAAAATTGTCCCAGCAGCGCACAAAAGTTGATTAACAGGAGCACATGAGGGTATACTTACCAACCAAAATTTTACAATTCCCTACTATAGAACAGATGCAATTTTACAATTCCATAATTTGAACAATCAAAATTGAGATGGTGGGAGAAGATAAAGGAAAATGATGGTACATCATCAACATAAACATTACCTTCACCGCATAACCTAAGACGCCGAACAACAGCTATAACAGTATCAGCTAACTCTTGCACTGAATCATGCAAAATTTTGTTAGCTACTTCATCACCATCTTCAGCAGAAGATACTACTTCAGGTACAAGTGCTGCAATTCGAGCCCAAGATGGATCTGCATATGTCCACCTGTGCCAAATACAAAGGTGACAACTTAGTACAAGATTCAGTATATCAGTGGTTCTATCAGCTAAAGCACTGAATTACTCCCTCCTTTTTATTTATATGACGCAGTTGACTTTTTTCGTCACTTTGACCATTCGTCTTATCTATAAATATTTATGCAAACAGCTAAATATATAGGTTAATCTTAAAGTGCTTTTGATGATAGATCTAATGATATCAATTTCACGTTAAGTAACTGATTATATAATTATATATTGTTGGTCAAAGTTTAACGAAAAAGTCAACTGTGTCATAAATAAAAACGGAGGGAGTACTCGTTACGTTTTTTAACGCACCACTGATTACTCTGTTACGAAATACTAACCAAATCTACTGTAGAGCAGAAAACACAGAATGCTGGTGCAAGGAGCTCAGTGCACTATCAGGATGAATTCAAAATGAAAAAAAAAACTAAAAGAGTACTAGCCAATAATCAACAACAACAACAACAGCAACAACAAAGCCTTTTTATCCCAAGCAAGTTGGGGTAGGCTAGAGATGAAACCTGCAGGAGCCAACAAGAGACAAAGCCAACAAGAGATGCTCAAACCAACCAAAAAACGAAAGGGCAAAACAGGGTAAAAAGAAAAAGAAGAGAGAAAAGCTTTGTTAAAAAACAAAGGGGGAAATCAAGGTTCCAGCACATTTCTTAATTGCAAAAGCACGGTCAGGTTAGTTATATTGATGAACCGTATTGCACCTGCAATTGTTGTCAAAGAAAGTACTGAACATATTGAAACAGTGAACTACACTCTGCAACAACATAGGATGTATCCTTTTGAGCATATTGCAGAACATGTAACTGATAGAAAAATAACCTGCATGCCAATGATGCACATGTGTTAGAGAACTTACCCAATCAACTCATCAGGTGAAGAAAGTTGAAGCTTTCTAAGTATCTCTCCTGTAAGACTAGTTTGTGGCCCACGGCCATCATGGGCTTTTATTACGGCTGTCAAGGCCTGTGCAGCAATGCCATATCCACTGCATTAATGTACACATATAGTCACCTATGTTTTCCGTTGTCACAGGTAAACGATATCGGAATCACACAGTAAAAGGTTTCATCACAATTCCAATCTTTTAGACTGTAACCCTCATTTAGTGAAGGATTTCAATATGATGGAACTTCGAAAAATATAAGGACACTTCAACAGGTTAGCAGTTTTAAATGGCTGATCCCCCCCCACAGCCCATCATGTCCTTCTCTAGCCAACCATATTCACATTTGATAAGTTTTTTTTTTGTGTGTGTGTCTGGCAAAATCTCTCACATTATGATTCTTATGTTATTAATCATTTCCGAAGAATGAGAACAGGGCAAAATGAAGTACGTGTATCTATTCCTCTAACCAAAATCCTAAAGGAAAATGGTTTTCAACATCAAACAATGCATTTATCTCGAGGACCATGTAAGGCATCCTATTATCATACATAACGTAACTCACCTACCCCAGTCGCCCAAAACCGGCCCAGCGCCAGCCGCTCTTGCTTCTTTTCCATCTTCGGTAACTCCATAAGCAATGCTTCCAGTGCCCGCAATCAACACACATCCATGTAGCCTTCCCATTGTACCAGTAGCCAGTGCTGCCACCGCATCGTTTTCCACATAAAACCTCGTATGGCCAGGGAACAGATCTCTGGAGGACCAACAAGGCACACTTAGTAGTAATAGAAAAGAAAATTTACCAAATCCTTGTCCGCTTGATGGCATCTAGGGTTTCATGTCAATGAACAAACAAATGGCGAGTTACTATTACTGTGCATACTTAAATATTAAATAGCCAGTTCTGATTCAAAATGATAGTAGCATTACTTTCAAGACTCTATGACATCACAAATGTATAAAGCAATTGGTTCAACCATTCGAGCATCCATTAAATGGTTACAGAACAGCATCTGTTTGAATCCTGAACTTGAAGGCATCAGATGAAATCAATTGACTGAAAACAGCATAACAATTTCCTGGTGGGGACATGGGTTTGATTTAGTAGATAGAGAAAACCATACCGGATCCATTCGAGCATCTTCTGCTGATCAGAAGGGTGGTTAACTCCAGACACAGCTAAACAAACTGCACGTACAGCTGAACGATCTGTGTTTGCCAGTGTGAGAGCCTGTTTCATGACCTGTTCTAGAGTTTCCAATGCAGCGGTTTCTGAAAAACAAACACAAAATGTCAGTGTAACTTTGAGCAAAGACTTCTGCCATATGCTATTCTGCACATATTATACCATGGCAAGGGAAATAGTGTACAACTTAAGAAATAAAAAATCCCATATCCAACTGTACACTGTAGGAATTTAGAATGCATGATTTGTGCGTAAATTATTGTTAAACATGGGCACACTATTCCTGTTAATAGAGGAAGGCAAAGACATGACTGTGTGAATACGAGGTTAAAGAAATGTAATCACCTACACAAGACATGCGCATATAAAAAATACCAGACTACTCTATTGGCACCATAGTTAGCAGCAGTGCGGCATTATCTCTTAAGCAACTTCGTTGAAACATTGAAAGTTAGCAACCGTAGAATTGAAAACAAGCAGGCCGAAAAATAAAACTGTTTAATCTTCTTTAATGGATGAGCAGAAGTTCACAATAACAGAAAAACTGAAAAGAGACGAGCCCAGTTATGCAAGCAACTCATCAAATTCTGTGGAAAACTTCCAACTAGCCAAGATCCACTGTTTCCTGTAAGCCTAGTCCCCGCACACCATATAGTTGACCGCAACTCGCAGCACTAGCGTCAACCAAGGACGCCGAAATCCCCAAATTTGTCAGGGAGCCCCATAATCAATCTCCAAGATCCAATTTTTATCGGGTGAGGCACACACGTAGCACTGCCCTTGAATAGGACGTTCCCTGGGAGAGGCTATTACCTCCGACAGAGTTGCGGTTGGAGCAGCCGGCGACGGCGCGGGAGAGCACGGGGACGGAGACGGGAGACTGCGGCGGCGGCATTGCAGCAGGCAGGCAGACGCAGACGGTGTTGGTGGTGCCGCCGTCCACGCCCAGGATCACTCCGCCCTCCCCCGCGGCGGCCGCCGGCGGGGCGCCGGTCTCGTAG